>BHFT01003900.1:15643-42783 GCA_004320025.1 Laticauda laticaudata | reverse complement strand
GTTGGGACTGAGGAATGTAGTTATCTATCCGCTTCAAATCACAGAAAAGTGTTCCCCTATCTTTAAATGCCCTCACTTTGCCCTAACTTTGTTTTAGCAACTAGCACGAAGCTGACCTTGGCTGATCTCAGAAATGAGCAGAGTCAGTGTTGGCTAGCATCGAGGATGGCCAGACTGCTTGGGAATGGGGTATATTAGCTTTGTCTGGGAATCCAAAGCTATTCTGTAGAGGCAATGGACATATTCCTGCCAAGAGAATTTTAGTGGGCACGGTCATCAGAGTGTTAAAGTTGACCTGAAGGTATCTTTAGATTTTACTAATGTGTCTTTACTATCAATCTATTTGCAAGTTGACCTTTAAGACATAGACACTGCCTACTTTCTTGTGCCCTGCAAAACTCTCTGCCCCCCTATTATGATCAGTAAGAGTGGCCACAGGTTAAGTATCTGCTTCATTTCTAACAATCTACAGTGGCTTGTTTAGCTAGGCCTCTATAATCTAACTGCCTTACTTTAGCCTGCCCAATTGAGATTCTGACGCAGGAGGGATTACTGTGGGTACTGTTAGCTTGGGGCTACACTTAGTGGTCCCCATGAGATGCACAGATCGGCTATGGAAAGCCATTTTGTGGAATACCCTTCCCCTGAAATAAGATTTAGCTGCAACTCCCATTATATACTTAACCTACAACCTCAACCAGACTTTTCTCTCTTCGCATGAGAGCCTAAGAGACTCCCATAGTTACTTAGCCTTACTCCCAGGGATAACTTACCCTATTCATTAGAAGCACGGCTTATTTTAGTCCACTCTCATCTTTTGCATACAGTTTCATGTATATAATTAGCTTCGCATGTTAATTTATTTATTAATACAAATATATATGTATAATCATATCTGTCGTTGTTCTTCTTACAATGTGTTTTGCTGGCTTTAAATGTCGGTATCTTGTGATGTTTTGATACATTTCTGAGATTTCCTCGCATGCCCCCAGGTAGTTCCCACTTATTTTGTGGATGATAGGTGCGAACGGTGAGTTTGTGTGAAATATGATTTTGTTGAACACATATTCATAACTTACGACCTGGTGGGGCGTTTCCTCGCTTCCTGCCGCTTTCCGCTCTCCTCTTCTCTGCATTCCTCTCTAGCGCTAGACATTGCTTCTGATAAAGCCCCTTTAAAATGAAGAGAGCATGCATGTGTCTGTTAATAAGAGAGCGAGACTAGACGTACTATTGCGCATGGCGAGCTTTACACATTGCCCTCTTGAGGTTAGCCATAATGTTACATAAATAGTTTGTTGTGTATTTCAATGCTTAACCCAGTAAAACTAAAGACCATTATTTGCCATCACTATGAGAGCGCATATTTATGAATGAATCATTTTGTAGAAATACATTTTACTCTAATGCCTCATCTATCACTGTGCGTGTTCGCATTAACATAACTAAGGGCAGTATCCGTTGGAGTAATCTACACTGACCATGTGAGTCTGGAAATATGCACGTGAAAAGTTATGGGAGAGGAACCATCGGTGGAAAGATTAAGTCCAGATCAGACAGCACATTGTTTGCATTCTGAGAGGATGGAAAGCTTTCCTCAGAGGTAAGGCACTAATAGGTTGAGGCTAAGCAAGGAAAGAGGTTAGGACACCACAGCCCCCAGAACACTACATGGCTCTTTAATGACAATTTTAGGAAATAGTATATTTCTAATGATCCAAAAGCAATACATATTATTAATATATATATATAATATAAATTATATATATATATTATATATCACTATTATATATAATATACATATATTATTATACACACACACACACAACACACACAACCACACACCTCCTGATGTTCGACAATCAGGCCACAAGGAACAGAAAAAATTAGAAAGCTGTTCGGTTCTTGATGCCCATGCTTAATTAAACTTTGGACTGGCCACGAAACTAAATAAATGCGTAGAGTTTTCCTGAAAAAAAAAAAAAAACTCAGTAGAACACAATTGCTCAAGTTCTTGTAAGTTTCAGTAATATGAATAATACCTTCAAACTACATTTTATATAATAGCCAACCTTAAATGATTATAGTTCCAAAATCTTGCGCAGTTAGAGTGTAGGCTCTAATAAAGAAGTTGTTTCTAGACTAAAATGTAATTATGGGGAAAGAGTAGCAAGTCAGACTACTGTACGATAGGGTCTGAGGTTGCAATGTTAAATGAAATATCTTGTTATGTTGCAGGCTTCAGACATGTACATGCACATACAGTTTCTTACGTGATTATCAGTTTACTACAGGAAGTCCTCAAGTTATGACTACAACTGGAATTTCAGTCACTATGTAAGGTAGTTAAGTAAGTCATTACATGGCCAGATCTGATTTTAGGACATTTTTTTTAATACAGCCATTAAATGAATACATCATTAATTGGATTACATGGTCATTAAGCAAATGCACCTTCCCAATGACTGTCAAAAACTGGCTGGGAAGACTGCAAATCACAATCATGTGACCACAGGACCTGCCACCATTGTAAATGTGAGCTGGTTGCCATTTGCTCAAATTGCAATCACATTAATCCAGAAGTGGCACAATAGTCATAATTTTGAGAATGAATCATAAGTTACTTTTTTTCTGAATTGTTAAATGAATAGTTGTAAGTCAAGGGCCATCTGTACCAGGCTGAAGAGTGTAAATGAAGTGAAGGAATAAATAAAGCCAAGGCTTGCCTGCAAAATTTGCCTAGAGCCGTGATGGCAAATCTATGGCACGCATGCCAGAAGTGGCACACAGAGCCATCTCTCCAGGCATGCCAGCTGTCACCTGTTGCTCTTCCAGGTTCCAGCATGCATATGCTGGTCTTTGCGTGTGCAGGAGCACCGGAAAACAGAAGAGAAGCTCTCCTGCGCACATGCACATGCCTGGGAAGCTGAGCTTCTGATTTCCAGCACGCATATGTGCACTGGCCAACTGGTCTTCATGCACACATGTATGCCAGAAAACAGAAGACCAGGTGGCTGGCGTGCTGCTCATCCAGTTTCCAGTTCTCCCCTGCAAGTGCACGGTCCTGTTTTGGCACCCAGTGTGAAAAGGTTTGCCAACACTGGTCTAGAGCAGCGGTCGCCAACCAGTGGGCCGTGAGAAAATTTTGGTGGGCCACAGAGAAATCTCACCGCCAGAGCACCTCCTCAAAGCAAATTAATCCAGGCTGCACAGAAACACAAGGCTGCCCCGCCCACATGGCCCACAGGAACCAACCCTCCCCGCCCACTCATTTCTTACCCGACAAACTTGCTAAATTGTTATTTTTCCTTTTTCTGACCATCATCTGGTCTGATCTGCTGAGAGATTTAGATTAGCTAGGAAGCAGAAAATGGTTGGATTTCTTGCTTTCTAGCTAGTCTTTTGATCTTCACCTCTGCTTTTAAGCACAGCCGAACCTCCCTTAGGACTGAAGGTTTGCTTGCAAACAAATTTAGTGCAGACTCATGGCAAGCAAAGTTGAGAACAGATAGATAGACAGATAGATCACTGAATGAATCTGTGAGCAACCCAATCTGCCTGCTTTGCCTGATTTTGGGTAAAAATTATTCTTTTTTTATAAAAAAATTCAATATATAAATATGTATAATATTTACATACAAGCCATGCTCAGCCAGTCACATGACCACCAAGCCACACCCACAAATTAGGCCACAACGACAGAACCAGTTAGTGGTCCCTGGGATCTAAGATTATGAGTTTGGTGGTCCTTGAGGTCCAAAAGGTTAGGTGACCCCTGGTATACATTGTCCAGAGTCAGTCCAAGGTTTCAGAGTAGGGTCAAGGCTGTCAGCCAATCTAAAGGTCAGAAGTCCATGAAGCTGAATCCACAGATGAATGTCACAGTTATCAGACATTTCCAGCAAAGAGAACAGAGTCAGAGCAGATTCTTATAGAGGCTGCAGTCAGTTGTCACAAGTCAGACTGCATGCTGTTTTGCTTGGCCAGTAGCCGCCTCACTAGACTTTTCTTGTTGTGCTCTCCTTCCTACTCTTCTGGTGCTGGGACTGAAGGCCTTCCGTCATCTTCACCAAACAGATCCAGCTGCTCAGGTGGTGCCTGTGATTGATTAGCCTCAAGTGATGTCTGGCTTTGTCCTTCCTGAAGCTGACATCCCAGAGGCTCAGTTGAAACAGCTGGTTTAGCTTCATATTTAGAATCTGAGTCTAGAGCCTGGGCCATAACACATCCACCCATTAAGAACAAAGTACCTCTGATCAATTAAGACAGAGGATGTAATTGTTAAAATGAGTTTTAATGCAAGTCATTATTATATTGATTTTTTTAAGAGCTAAGAAGTGCCATTCCAGAGAAGACTTTCCCCCATGGGTCAAGAGAGAAAGAAATGGGAATCCTTCACTGAAGATGACACTTTCTGTGACAGTAATATCCCTTATGATAGAGGAGCAAAGACTGGACAGTTGTAACTCCAAACTGTGGTAGGTTGGATGGGAGGGAGATAATTTGATGGAAGCAGAGGTGGGCTTCACATGCTTTAACAACTGGTTCGTCTAGTGCAGAACCAGAAATGTGAGCACGCGCACACCCTCTTCACGCACAGCTGCAAAACCAAGGGGAATTCCTTCATGCAGCAGCTAGGGTGAGTAGATCGGGAGAGGCACAGAAAGCAGCTGGCTGCGAGGGCAGGGCAGGCAAGCAAAAAATGTGAGATACATAGGACGGGAGAGCGCCTGGGCAGGTGGGCAGGCCCAACCAGTGGTCATAACTACCAGTACGGGCGAGCCAGTCCAAACCGGCACCAGCCCACCACTGGATGGGAGGGAAATTCCTATCCCCAAGCTCTGCTTTTCTAGTAGACTGGTGCTCATGTTTCCTATTCCTTTCTCTGTACAAGGGAGAAAAGATATCACACTGTTATCTCCAATGCTAAAAAATCTAGTTCCTACAAGATGAACTGGGGAGCAGTTAAGGTTTGTGAATCCTCTGACTTGTCAAACGTTTGGGGGAAGGATATGACTGTGGGATGTGTGATGGTGGGCTCGGATTTAGAATCAGAGGAGGGGACCGATGACAAGAATCCAGTGCCAGAGCCAACTTCAGAAGTACTGATTGGTGACAAGCAGCCAGTCCAGCACCACCAGATGGACTACCATCTGAGCAGGCAGAGGAGGTGGGTAAAAACAGCAAACATGCGCAGGCACAGGAATAACTGTCTCTCCCAATGTTACCATTCTGTTGGCTGCAAAAAGAGTAGAACAAAGATGCTCTGTAAGACTGTGCAGGAGTCTCGTCCTGTTAAACAAGCTACGCCATGGCTGCTTCCACTAAAATAGAATAGAATATTAAGCACCTGAGGGCAGGACAAGAAGCAATGGATGGAAACTAATCAAGGAGAGAAGCAACATAGAACTAAGAATAAATTTGACAGTTAGAACAATTAATCAATGGAACAACTTGCCTCCAGAAGTGGTGAATTCTCCAACATTGGAAGTTTTTAAGAAGAGATTGGATAACCATTTGTCTGAAATTCCTGCCTAAGCTGGAGGTTGGACTGTAAGACCTCCAAGGTCCCTTCCAACTCTGTTTATTCTATTCTATTCTATTCTATTCTATTCTATTCTATTCTATTCTATTCTTTCTACTCTACTTTACTCTACTCTACTCCATTCCATTCCATTCCAAAATGGAGCAGAGAGCACAAGCTCTCCATTGACAATAACTGCCCATTAACTCCCACTCCATGTGACTTGAGAATCTCACAACCTTGATTTTGAATCTGGACCCGTTCATGAATCTGGTACAGCTGGGACCACCGAATACTAACTGACAGTATGCTACTTTGATTTGGAACTTAAGTCAAACCTGCTGAACTTTAAGGGCAAACATGTTTGTATAAGTGTGTGTGAGTGCAAGCCTCATCTAGTTAAAAAAAAAAGTATTCCTCTGTCTATATGTGGATGTTGGCCCCTGAACAAGATAGGATGTCTCAGATTGCATTTTCACAAGCCAGAATTTCCTCACTTTGATCTGGAAAATGTTTCCCCCCCCCCACTTTAGAATGATTGATTTTTCTCAGNAAAATGTCCCCCCCCCCCCCACTTTAGAATGATTGATTTTTCTCAGTGGCTGGGACTGATACTTTTTTTTTTGCCAGGGGCTACACTTTCATCAAACAAACAATTCCCCCTTTAGGGCCACAGGGGAGGATGGCAATGTAATGACATAATCAGGGATACAAAGCTGAAGTTCTGATTTCCCTGCCCCCCTTTGGGGTTGTTTGAACGAAAATAAGCATGTTAAATTTGGGTGAAGCATAACATTTATCAATCATGTCTTAAGGTTTAAAAAAGGCTCCAAAACACATATCTCTTTTTTTTTTGCATTTTACTTGGCAATGAAGTTAGGGATGCTGGGGGAGGGAGTGGGCAATTCAGGAATTCCAGAAAGAGTCTAGATGAGCTGTCTCTCTCCTTAGCTTTTGTTATTGCTGACCAGGGTATCCTTTTGAAACCTCAAGCAATTTGGGGTTTGGGTGGGACACTTTGCTGTACTTTCTCTCTTGTTACCTATCAGAAGATGGCATTAGGAGAATTCTGCTTGATATCTTGGGGATTTTAGCTAACACACTTGTTCGAGGAAGTTCTTCAAGGACCTTCCATGTTTAGCATCTATATATGAAGCTTTTGTGAAGGATACGGAATGTCCATTCCGTATCCTTCACAAAAGCTTCATATATAGATACTAAATATGGGAGGTCCTTGAAGAACTTCCTAGAACAGGTATGTTAAAGACTTGCCCTTTGGAAGTTTATGAAACCCAGCTCTATTACTCCTTGCCTGCAAGTTCAAAAACCTCACTGTGCCTCCAACTTGTAAAGGAATGAAGGTAGGAGAACATTTTTTTTGCAAAATCTAGACAGGAGGGAATTGTTAGTAAATCCCAACTAGATGATATCTTCCACAGGTAATCCTCCATGTTTCCCAGCGTTGATGCTAACTTTTCCTTTTCATGAACTTGACATGTACACACAAAAAAATCCATTAGGGAAGGGAAAAAAATGAATCAGCATTGAAAGTTGTTCAGAAAAATCTCCATTGGGAAGCCTCCTCAGTCCATTAGATTCAGTTGAATTTAGTTCTAAGTAGCAATAGCAATAGCACTTAGACTTGTATCCCACTTCATAAGGCTCTACAGCCCTCTCTAAACAGTTTACAGAGCCAGCATATTGCCCCTAGTAATGTGGGTCCTCATTTTACCCACCTTGGAGGGACGGAAGGCTGAGTCAGTATTGAGCCTGGTGAGATTAGAGCTGCCAAACTGCAGGCAGCTGGCAGTCAGCAAAAGTAGCCCTGCAGTACTGTATTCTAACCACTGCCCCACTGTGGCTTATTAAACATGCTTAAAAGTTCTACCATTAACAGATTTTATTAATTGATGGATGCGAACTCATATGAGTAATCAAGTAGGATTTATTGATTGATAGCCTTAACTGGGAGATCAATAAAACTAATTTAACCAAAGATCTGGATCTTTCTCTGGTCCACCGAGCTCCAGACACAACATCCAATGAACAAACACAGGCAATGAAAATCTTGTGGCTCTAACACAAATTATAAATGCTCCAAGGCTAATTTTTCCCTGTTGCTTGGTTATTAGCATGTTGGTCCCCATGAACTGATTGTAGATGGAGTTGGGACAGTATTCTCTTGCATATGTGATTGAGGTGAGGTTCTCCATCACGGTCCTCATAGAACCGAAGAAAGGAGGGGGTGCTCTCTTCCTAACTCAAGGCCTGGCAGAGACTGAATTCTTGTAAGCAAAACCTTTTCTCTTGATGGCATTGATCAGCCAATGTTTCTTGCAAAGAAGCACACTTACCATATAATTTCCTGCTGAAGTTAGCAAGAGAGAAAGCAGCATCTACTCTATTGTGCAACAGATCTTGCAAGCTGCCACAGCATGAAACAAACACTGTACCATACAGAGCAGGGTGAGGTGATGGGGTGGAAGAAAGATTGCAAAGCTAAAATGAGTGACTAGAAATTATATTCCACTGATACACCAAGCATTTTGATGTCTGTTTATGTTTTTCTACTGTTTGTTTTTCTCACTCTGGCTGTGTTTTCTGTGCCTGATATCTCATTATAGCTGTGCTCAAGGAGAAGAGAGACAGAAGAGGAGAAAAGAGCCCCCCCCCACACACACACACAACTGAGTCTCCCTCCTGGAATGAGCTTTGGCTATCAGCAAAACATGTTTCTGGAGAAGGAGCGAGGTAAAGAAATACAAGCAGGACGGTACTAGATGCAGAGAGACATGAGGTTTTAAGGCGAGCAAGATGCGGAAAGATGGACTGGGCAGAGTAAATAGAGAGATGGAAGAAGATTAGATTGCTCAAGGAAGAAGCAGGATTTGCTGACAAGTTTTATTCCCCTCTGTGCCAAAACCAACCAAGCAATTGAGTGGGCCTTAGCACTCAGTTTCTGCAGTCACAGAAAAAGGTCTGAGCCTGGTGCCCAGGTATGTCTGCATTCTGCTCCACTATGGAATTATCTTCCTGACTGCTTCTGCTGCCAAGCTCCTCCCTTAGCTTGGCAGATGCTGAAATATTTAGCAACCGTAAGACTTGGATTCAAGATCAAGGTTGTCCTCAGGTAAATGTCTGGGATTGCTCTCTCGTTCTCTTCCACTTTTAGAGTGGAAGCCACTATTAGCTCACTCTGGTTAATAGCTGCAGGATGACTGTGAAACTGCTATTTAGGATGTTTACTTAGTTATTGTTTTGTTAAATCAACCAATAGCTGAAATTCTTTCCCATAATGCCCCAAAGAATTCAAGCCATCCAGTCCACTGGAGTGCTGTAGGGAAGTGTAAAACAGCAGCCTTTTCTCATCCCTCTAGCTGGCACAATGGCCTCGGGGCAGCATTTGACACTGGGCATTCAGCTAGGATGTGAGAAACAATAATTTAATAAGATATTAAACTTCTATACCACCCAATTCCCAACACTGGATGGTTGCTAGATGTAGGCACTCTATGTGTTGCTAGATGTTGGTGCCAAGCTTGACGGTATTGCTGCTTAATTTCTGGAGATAATCTCTTTTTCTAAAATTTGTTTTGAAAACCTAAATACAGACCCAGAAGCTTAAGTCAGGGGCATCTGAGAATCCACAGAATATCTTGAAAAAGATACCCTTGGAAAAGGTACCCTTATGACCTGTTTTTGGTCCTGAAACCTACCACTGACTGCCCCACAATTTTATTTTATAAATGTGCATGGGAGAAAACTGGCTTTAAAAATCTCAAATCCATTCCCCCTCCCACACTTTCCAAATGATCTTTAAGACAATTATTTGCTTTTCTACATTTAAAGGATATACATGCTTTGCTAAGATATTCTTTAAAAACAATAACCCTCCACTGGAAATTTCACCAGCATCCCTGGTCCTGATAATTTTTGCCAGCACACAATCTCTTTCACTTTGGAAAGCTGTCTCAATAAGATTTTTCTGCTCAGCAGCCTTTACTTTATGTCAGAATTCCTGCTATTCTCCAAAGATGATAGCGGGCCTGCTATATATGTACAGCCTTCAACACACATTATGCTATATTGCCTGTTTTTACTCAGCTCTCAATAAGAAAGGGAAACTATCAACTCATAAAATATTTCTCTGGTCTTTTAAGAGTTGCCAGCAGAAAGGGAGGGGGGAAGTAGTGCTAAAATGTTTTCATAGATAATTTCTAGGTGACCAATACCAAAATTATAACCGGAGAGCATGATTGATGACTCTTGGCTAAGGATATGTCCCATTGGAGAATATGAATTATGATACACCCAGGGGGTGGGGGAAGACCAGTGGCAAGGGTGAAATGAATGATGTGTCTCAGAGTTGGCTACACCCAGGTAGCACCAGCATGTTTACTCTTAATAAATCTTCTTTAAGCTCTGAAAGATCTGGTTAGAGGCTCATGATTTAAATGGGGGTGAATACTGGAGCCCTGATAGAGACCTTACAATGAGATCTAAAGTACAATTTTCAAGCTTTAAGATATGTAATAGGGATTCTTCATCCATTTACAAGGAGGGATGGATAATGCCATGGTGTACTTGGCTCACACGATGTCTTTGGATGTCGTTATAGCTGAAAGGAGGAGGACTTTTCTTTTAGCTCTTTTTTAAAGAGAAACAATGCAGCTTTTGTTTAGTTTTTTTTTGTCTGGCATGTTCTTCTAAGTCTTCCCACAATGAAAGAATCTGGATAACAGTAGAGTCATAACTTAGCAAAGGAGGGACATGGATAGACTATGCCAATGCTAGATGAAGAGCTATTTATGTAAACAACAACAACAAAAAAAGCATGCAGCACATCCTTAGTCCAGCTGTTGGGTCTATATGCATTCAGTGAATAAAGATATAGCAAAAAATGAGACGTTCTAACCCTCTGCTTAAAAATCCTGCCTTAGACACAAACACAGAAATCAGCAGTGAAATTTCATAGGAAAGCTAATGGAGTACATCTCCAATCCAATGCCTGATCCCTAGGAGTCAGCCCCACTGAAGCTTGATATGCTTATTCATGACTGCAGAGGTTCAACTTGTAAAACCCATTAAGGTTTAATGGAAGATCTTCACCCAGTTGGAAGACTACTGTACCCTTTTAATTAATAATGCAAACAATCATGCAGGGAAGTGTTTTAACTTGCTAGCATGAAGACAGAAACCCATCAGAAGGAAGGAAACACTCAGACCCTGCATGATTATTCTCTTTCTATCCCTTTTTTTCCCCCTCTTAGCATTTTCCCCACAATTATGGGGTCTGCTTTTTTTGATCACTCAGAAGTTTGGTCCATTGCTTATGATAGGAATTGACTAACAAACTTATCACCCAAGCCTGACATTGTGGGCCAAGAGTGAATGATAGGCTCAAAGTCACCCAGATGGTTTTCATGCTTGAGGCAGGATTCAAATTCACAGTTTTCTGGTTTATAGCCTGATGCCTTAATCGCTAGACTAAACTGGCTCTCCCTCTTCATATCAAATTCTTGTTACAAGTACATCTTTCACAAACAACATTTGAAAACCTCATTATCACTTCTTTTCTTGCCATAATTAGGACGGATCAATTATTTCACTGCATCAAATGACTTCATTATTCTAGATCTTGAAAAAATATCCCAAGGCTGTGTTTTCATAATTTCCCTTTTACTTCACTTTGGGAAGAGGGCTGGAAGGAAGCTGGATGTGTTTCTCACAAAACAAAGTAATTCTTGTTATTGTAACAATGCAGCTCTACTCAGTTATAAACTCGGTTACATTCAATGGAATGTACCCATATCAAAGCAGACATATGACACTACAACCTAAAAACTTAAATTTCTTATGAGTTGTCTCATTAATGCTGGAGCTACACTTGGCTGGTGTAGGTGTGAGCTATATACTAAGAACGAATGAATGACTCCAAATCCATCCTGCTATAATACTACCTAACACTACAGACACATTACTTAGCACTTTAATTTGCAGGAACAGCAAGAATGTTGAGAATCTATTCAGTGGGCTGACCCTGCTCTGAAATACTTGCACAGATTAACAGGCAGGATTAACACTCCCTCAAAAGATTCGAAATACATATAAAGGAAGTCTTTTTAGACACTCCTACTCGTCTGATCTGCAACCTCCTCTATGGAAAAAAAATGAAAGTCCTGCTACTACACGTTCTTCCTGCTGAAATCAAGGCAAAAGATTCGAAATCACAAATTAGAATAGGCTCTAGAATGAAGATGAAAAAACAATGGAAGACACCAGTGTATTTAAATGACATTCTTCCTTGTCTGAAACTGTATTTGGGTGAACATTCTTCTCTCTGTAAAACTTAACTTGTGATCTCTTCGATCAAATAGGGGCAGGGAGCCTTTTTCCCCAAAGAGATTACTGTTTCCAATCAACAAATGTAAATCAAGCAGAAACCATGGCTCAGTACCAGAGGTGGTAGTCAGCAAGTTCTGACTAGTTCTGGAGAACTGTTAGCAGAAATGTTGGGTAGTTCAGAGAACCAGCAAATCCCACCTCTGACTGGCCCCACCCCCATCTATTCTCTGCCTCCTGAGTCCCAGCTAATCAGCTGTGTCTTCTTTGGTTGCCCTGCACAGGAGAACAGAGCTGGAAAGCAGGCTAGTGGGATGGGGAGGGAATGGAGATTTTACAGTATCCTTCCCCTGCCATGCCCACCAAACCACGCCCACAAAGCCATGCCCACAGAACTGGTAGTAAAAAAATTTGAATCCCACCACTGTGTCAGTACGGTGTCCAAGTGCAAAGGTGCCACTGAATGCCAGCTGAGTGCATTTCCCCCCCTTAGAATTCCTGGAGAAGAGGCCATGTTTTTGCATGCTTTTGAAGAACAAAAAAGGCAAGACTTTCCTCTATAAGGGGCTGTTGAGAGAGACTTAAACTGCAGCCACTTTCAACAGCTGATATTTGTATATTGCATTTTTGGAATAAACTTCATCTCTGATTCAAGCAATTGCCTTCTTCATTCCTGGATTAGAAATAAACCTGGTAAGAGTTCTCTTTGTCACTACTAAGATTTCTTAGTGTTATTATTTTTTTAAAATTCATTTATGAAATGTAAATAGGGCAGTGTTTGGTTCTAAAAAAAGCATCAAATGAATATATAGTATAATTCAGGGGTCCTCAATCCACGGTCCGTAAACTGGTATCAGTTCACGGCCCATTGGGAACTGGACCACACAAGTGAAGGCGAGTGTGTGATTATGCAAAGCTCCATTTGTGCAAGCGGTGTGTGTGTGCATGCAACCATTCCCTCCCCCCAGTGCCGTCACCTCCGCTGCTGATCCGCATTGCCCGAAAAGTTGGGGACTGCTGGTATAACTGATTAAAACCAAAATAAAACAGAAACCATAATGAATACACTTAAAAAGTCTTTCTGTTTAAGTTAGCCATTTGCCATAAACTTAAACAGGGAGCGAGCACTCAATCAAACTTTCCTAGGGAGGGAGTCCACAACTCTGGTGCCCCTACAGAACAAACCCGGGATTGCTTCCTGACCAAGCTGATAAAGACGCTTCAGTACAAAATACGTAATGTGAAAAGCGTGTCTTCTTTTAATGTGTGTATCCATGTGTCCAATCTCTTTTCTTCCAGCTTTGAATCGTTGGCTTTGAATTTGACATGGGATATGTTTCAGAGGTTTTGAAAGAAGGACAGCTTATGGTCAGACTATGCTAGGTAACCTGTGCCCATCCATGTGTTACAAGGGTCCAGTTTCCATCAGCCGTGGCCAGCCCTGATAAGCATCGGGATATTTGAACAAAATTGGGGGGTCACAGTTCTCTTTGCTTTCCACATGAAAATTTTGAAATTCAGACTTAGCTAGAGAAGGAGGTGTCGGCTGCTCTACTGCAGGAATGATCTAAAGACTAAGATCTTGGAAGTAGGGGAATCTCATTAGCCTTTACTTGTGAGCTCCTTGAAGAAGTCCTGTGTACTTCCCCAGTGCTGAAAATCTTTATTTCACTTAGATTATTCCCTCTAAATCCTGGCTTCTAAATTTTCAAGGACCATAGTATCTAGGGAAACATATGACAAGATTTTTTGTGTTCCCATATTTCTATAATTTTATTTATTCTTTTATATCTCTCTTAAATTGATAAATTGTACTCTTCTCCAACCAAATTCTCAGAGCGATGCACAACATAAACAATATAATAAAAACCTGTAATATCAAAGCAAAAATCATATTGCACAATAAAATGTGAAAATATCTCTGCTATTACAATGAAATAATGATATAATACACAAGCGTAAAAACACAGCAGATTAAACCATTCTTTACGCAAGCCGTACATAACAAAGGAGCCAGTCTCACCTCCCTCAAAAGGGTTTTCTACAATTGGGGCACTCTTGATTCACATTCACAAAAATCCTACCTTTCTATGTGGCAGAACGGTATCACAAGGACTATAAATTACCTCTGAAGAGGTTCATAGAGCTAGAGACAGTCCTTCAGAGGCACCACACTGTTACAAAAATTAACACTGGACACATTTAGCATCTGGAGGATGACGGGCCTTCTCCTTTTTTTTTTTTTTTAAGGAACAAGTTTGTAGTTTTTAAGGAACTGAAGGTAAGGTGGCTGCTTTTTGTGCAATTCCTGATCAAAATCTCAGAAGCTATAAGCAAGCAGAGCAGGATGCCCACCAGTCATAAGGTAAGATAGCATCAGACATCTTTCTGCTAACCCCTTGCCCTAAAACTTATATGTTTGATTATCTCTCACTTTCATTGTTGTAACCTTTCCCCTCTGGCCTTTTTCAGTCACCCTTCTGTCCTCTCAGCTCTCTTTAAACCTCTCCTATCAAAATTATTTATTGCTTCTTTCGTTTAGGCCGCTGTCCAGCCTGAGGCTTCCCAACTGCACCAACCTCAGCTGAATCAAATTCTAGTGCTTTTTTATATGCTCCACTCTATTTTGCTTTTGCTCCTTAATACACACTGTGCCTTTCCTCTGCAAATGCCACAATATCCTTATGGGCTTTTGGTTGTTCTCTTAGAGCAGTGATGGCTAACGTTTTTGGGCTTGACGTCAGAGGTGGGATTCAGCAGGTCTGACCAGTTCTGGAGAACCGGTAGCGGAAATTTTGAGTAGTTCAGAGAACCAGCAAATACCACTTCTGACTGGAGATTTTGCAGGATCCTTCCGCTGCAGTATCTACAGTATCCTTCCCAGTAAAAAAAAAATTGAATTCCATCACTGCTAGGTGTGTCAAAAATTCAGGAAATGCCTGCTTTTACTCTGTTGGCATCTCTCTGTCTCCTCTCTCTCACCCTCACTCCCCTCTCCCTCAGAGAAAGAGAGAAGAGAGGGGAGGAAGGAGAGAGGGAGGGAGGGAGAGGGAGAGAGAGATGCCAGCAGAATCAAGGTAGGCATTTTCTGAATTTTTGACACGCAAGCCCAAAAGGTTAGCCATCACTGCTCTAAGAATGCTAGGATGAAAGAGAAACAATCCATAACAAAGAGTAATAAATTAAATTATTTAAATGTATTACTTCATTGATAAACACATAATTGTAAATATTTATCAAAACACCTATCTGAACCAACTCCACAAGGCCTGGAAACTTCAGAGAATGCTCTCTTATGTATTCTTGCAGTCTTTGAAAAGAATTGGAAAGCTCTCCCTGTTCTCAGGCACTTTTCAGATGCTCCAGAGGCCTTGTAAGAGGGCCCTGCTCTCTCTGAAGTTTCTGGAAATTGTGTGAGAATGCTTGCATGGTTTTTGGAGTCCATAAGAGGCCATGTTAGAGCAGGGCCCTCTCAAATAACTTCCAGAGGGTCCAGGGGCTTGGCATGTCATCAAGAACAGCAAGGTATGTCAACTGTGACTTATGTGGCATAGACTTGCCATCACTGTCTTACAGCCAATGTAAATGTAGTATTTTTATTTATTAAATTTATTTGCCACTCATCTCATCTCACATTGTTTTCACATTGTTTGCCCCAGGAGGCATCTGGAAAAATCACCTTTGGGACAACCATAACCTGGATGACTGAGAATCCCTACATACTTTTAGATATACAATTTGGGACGAACACCCTACGAATGGTTTGGGAGTAGAAATGGATTTCCAGAGGGGGGAAAAATTGCAGACTACAGAAACCAGGAGCACGATTCAGGTCACTCTGAGGACATAGATAAACCTCCAAGTGCTCCAACGACCCTCTAAAATGGATGCAAATAACCAGCTGTCTCAGGGGTGGGATGCTACCAGCATAACAACCGGTTCGCTCATTGCACATATCCTAAGATTAAAATAAAACCTCTGAGCCTCTCAGCTGATTAGCAGGGTAATGTGTTCTGATGCGCCGAACAGTTGAGAGGATAAAAAGGACCTGGGAGCATGGGCAGGTGGGAGGGCCCAAATAAAGATCCTCAGAGCAAGTCAGACCAAACCGGTTCTATGACAGCTGCTCTTCGGAGCTATCGGTATGCCCAAACACGTCCGAACCGGTAGCATCCCACCCCTGAGCTATCTGCAGGGGGTATAAATCCTTCCATTCCCCCATTATTCTGTCAGAGCTGAAGAAGCTTCTTGGATGAGAAGTGAAACTTCTTCAAAGAGAAAACAAGAGAGTCCAGTTGCCTCCTAAAAAAGCACCTTGGTTTATGTGGGTTACTTATAATATTAGGAAGCCTTTCTCCTTGCAGTATTGCAAATATGAAACATAGAACAGCTGAAGGAGGCTAAGGCGGTGGATTAATGCCTGCCTCCCCACCTACCATGCTCCTCCCTACACACCATGCTCCTGAGCCATAACACACCTGCAACCAACAATCCATGAAATGAAAATCAATTACACACTGGAAAATTTGTTAACAAGTGTTTGGTCCTTTGTCCTTATTCCCAATCGCATAATCAAGCTTTACTTGTATGCAGTGGTGTCTGGAGACATTCTTTCCATGTCAACCTTGTCTCTCTGTCTTCCAAGGTTAGTTTGGCTCTGTAAAATCACTTCTTAGGAGCAAAGGCCTTTAGGAATCAACTCTCCCATGCAATAATCCCATGTAACATGTGTAGGAACTGCATACCAATTCTGTGCTATGTTGGGTTTCCATGTGAGAGAGGCAGACTAGCCTGCAGGCAATCCAGTAATACCGTTCTGGTATTACTTCTTGATTCTGGTAAATCAAACAAAAGTAGATAATTCTATTCAGTCTATGTAATTAATGCAGTACCGAGAATATACAGTTGTTCCATTAAATGTCACATCTCCATATCCCTCATGGAAACTTTCCTTTCCACCAATTTGTTTGGATCAAATACCTGAACTTATATGGATCATTTGCTCCTTTGTGAGCTGACGGATCACACTGGGGAATTGCGTTTCTCATTTACACACAATCTGCGGATGGCAAAACCTTCATGGATCCCCATAGATCTGCTTCCTAACCTGGAATTCTTCATTTCATTTTTTTTTTCTGTGCTCCCTCACAATGGAACTTGACTGAGCCATTACTGGAGATCCTCACTTTTTTTTTTTTTTGGCTCTGATTTGCCCTTTAGAAATGAGAGGCTTAAACAGCTAAACCACTTCAGCAATGGCAACAGAAGCCTCTGAAGTTCCTCTTTGGATGAGACAAAACAGCAATAGTAGCCCAACACAAAAGCAAACACATATCAAGCTGGTTTATTTTTCCCCATGATATCAGAGCCAATCATAGCAAGGTGGAAACCTCTGTTCTGCAACAGTCTTGAAGCTCTAACTTCAGTCAAGAGCAGTAGGCATCAAAACAATTCAGTGATACTATAAACATATCTCATATCTTCCATTCCATATCAATACCTGTATCTAGTTACTACTACCAGAGGCTTCTTTCCAAAGGGACAGCAAATTGTGGAAGCTGGAAAACAGCCACTTTCCCCGGTAACAGTTTCCCTGCCTGTTGTTTATTTAATGCTCCACATTCCTCCCCCAAACAGAGCATCTTTCCAAAGCCACAAACATGCATGGTTCAGCTTGGGCCACAATGCCTTACTGTGTCCACACAGTTGCCATAGCATTCATTGCCATACACCTAGGCAAATCCAGGTTTCCAACAGATTACTTTTTTTTTTTGCCTTTAAGGATACAGAATGGTAAATTTATTTCCTCAGCAGCTATTTGTTAACTCTGCTCTGAACCATCCACACACCTTTATGGTTCTTTATACAACGGAGACATCACGGTACAGTGGTTAAGATGCTCGACTAGGAGCAGGGAGATTCGGGGTCTGGTCCTCTCTTAGGCATGGAAGCCAGCCGGGCAATCTTAGGCCAGTGACTCCCTCTCAGTCTCAATTCAACCTTCGCCTTTGCCACAGACCAACTGATAAACAAATCCTCTTGTTGCGACATGCACTGATGGCTTTGCTGGAAGAACTAGCTGAGCACAGTGCAAAACAAAGCACACTTTGCAAATATATGGGTACGAGAAGGAGACAGAGGAAGAGAGAGGGGAAGAGGAAGGGGAAGAGCAACAACAACATGGAATTGCAATCTCCACCCATCAGAGATAATAACATGCTGGATTTATATAGTCTTTTACTCAATAAGTTTGGACCTGGAATTAATCCCATCTAATAGAGACATATAGGTATTAGCATATACCAAGGCACACTGTGTACTGGATGCAAAAACACTCTAAATGTTAAAGTACCTGCTGCCCAAGTTCCCAGATGTTGCCCTAAGACGAGTCCTACTGAATCAGTCTAAAGCTTTTTCTCTCCCAACATTCTTCATCACACAGAACTCAGATGTCTGTAGGAAACTCATCTCCAGGATATAAAATGTCTTCAACTGTTGCTTCATAGGAATTCACATTTTGGACATGTTATATTTGATTCTCAAAGTATATTAGTTATTCAAAATAATTGTCTTTGATTCCTGTATAAATTTTCCACAACAGGTTTTTTTTTAAAAAAAGCAATCGTTTAAATTGATTAAATCAGTAGGTAATTATTTCATCATTTAACTATGTATGTCAAATGATATTAACTAAACTTAGAGTAGGTGTGATCAACTTGGACAGAAGGCACTGAATTAATTATCCTGCATGGTCCTGCTGTCACCCTGCAGTGAACCCACAATGGCTCAAAATTGGAAACAAACGTTAAGGAGCACACAGCTGGGTATTAGGGAACCCATCCTGCATTTATTACGATTCTAAAAAGGGTAGCATGAGTGATATGTTGCCCCACTGAGTTATGTGATATGGGAATAGGTTAGTGTAGGATATGAAAACAGTTTGGGACTGGAGGGAACTGTGAAATCTCAGAAGATGCTGATGTTGAGCAACAAATCCCTACAGCGATGGGTTATTGGTGGGGGTATGGTTGGATGCAATGGTCTAGCCCATCCAGGAGAAAGGAGACTCTTGTGGAAAGTGCCTACTTCTAAACCATCTGCCTCCTTTCTGGGTCTGGAAGGTGGCCTCAGGCTATTGCTGTTGAATGTCATGTTTCTGTGTGGTAAGACCACATTCATCCAAAACCTGGTGGGAGATGAGTTGCAGATCTGCCAGGCATCATTGAGAAGCACAATTGGACACAGACATGGATATAACCATGGTAAGATTTACCCTTCTCTGTTTGGCTCAGCAGCCCCAACTCCAAGGCCAGGGGGAGTTGGGGCTGCATTTTGTGACACCTTAATTGTGATTAGATATACTTTTATAAATAACCAGGTATTTATAGATAACCAGGTGTGAATGTCTGAGTGTTGAAGTTGGGCCATAGAGTCAAACTATGGCTGCTGATATGTACTGATCATTCTGCTACCCAGTCACAGCCCTGCCTGAACAGGGTCATTGCCACGTTGGTGTTGGAGTCCCAAAGCCATTAGAAATGGGAGGGTTTCAGGCAATGCTCTGAGTGTAGGATTTACAAAGGACTAACATGGCACATCCTCCATGGTAACTATGAGTTTCTCCTCGATGACTTCTTAGGCTGGCAGACACAGGCAGTCATGTGTTAGTTCTGGTGTTGACCTTAGAGCAGATGAGATGTGTTTGGTTGTTGGAAGACAAGATAATCAGGTCAGGTTGTTATATGGTCGATATGTGGATTATGTTCTATCTCTGCAATGGTGTGGAATAAATTAGGGTGGCCTGATGGACACGATGGGTTTTCTAAAGATGTATGGGAGATTTTTCCCAGGGACCAGGCAGAAAGGTCTGTCGCACGCTTTTTTGAACTCTGGAACTCAGAGATAGGAAAGGTGTTGGACAAGACTGCTCCCATGTGGCCTCTCTTTAGTCACTGATCCTGCTTCTTGGATAATCAAGGGTCTCCAGAAGCTGAAGGGTCAAAAGAGATGCCTAGACCAATATTATGAGAATGAAGAGTGAATGCAACTAAACATGGGGTTGTTAAGAACAGATTCTTGTCCAGTGCCTCCTACAAGCACATCCACAACTTTGTGCTGAGGAGCAGGTGGGAAGTTTTTCTTGCAGGCTGCTGTGATATGCTTTTAAGTCCTTGTTGATAAAGTTGCTAATATTCATTTTATATTGGATGCCATTTGATTTCAGTACAGCAAGATTAGTGAGGTTATATCTTGAGAAATCATCCTGGATTCTTTTGAACTCACAGTCTAAGCAAAGTGGAGAGGGTAGCTTAAGACCCACCATCATGCATTGGACCCAGAAACTTCATTTTGGAAAGGAAAAATGTCTCTTTAGTGGAAGGGGTACAACTATTTGCCTTGATGGAGGCAGTAATGTGTCCCTCTTAGCAGAGGATCTCTCAAACAGCAATTTTTGACAACTTTTGCCCATTTTCTAATCTTCTTATTGGAGGGGGGAAGATTTTTGAAGAAGATAATGTGGCTTCAGCTGTCACACAGCCTAGATATATGAGTTTAGATCCCTTAGATTTCAGCGTGGGTTATTCCAGTGAATGATTGTCATCAGGAGCCACATGAAGGGAGTGCATATCTGGTACAATGGGGCATTTTGGTGGCATTGAATAATACTGACTGTGGTATTTTGTACCATTTGAGGGCATCTTTTTATGGTGGTCCTGATCCTTCCTAAAAGGGCAGTTCCAATTGGTAGTTGGAAGAGAGGAATAGTTGAGCTTGTTGAACTTATAGCTGAACTCATCAAATTTGCAGACAACACCCAGCTGAGGGGCATATCTAATACTTTTTGAGGATAGCCTCAAGATCCAGAACGATTTTGACAGATTTGAGCAGTGGGCCCTATCCAATAAGATGCAACTCAGTGGTGAGAAAAGTAAGGTCCTGCATTTAGGCAGGAAAAATAGAACACACAGGTGCAGAACAGGTGGTGCTTGGTTCAATAATAGTAAGTATGAGAGGGATATAGGTGTCCTAATGGACCACCATTGCAGTGTCCCTCAAAATAAATGCAATCCTAGGCTGCATCAACAGAGGGATAGTGTCAAGACAATGAGAAGTGATAGTACCATTTTACACTGCACTGGTGAGACCATACTTGGAATACTGTATCCAGGTCTGGACACCATGATACAAAAAAGATGTTGAGAACCTAGAAAGGGTGCAGAGAAGAGCAATTAAGATGATAAAGAGTCTGGGGGCTATCTTGCATGATGAACAGTTGAGGAATCTGAGTATGTCTAGCCAATCAAAGAGAAGGCCTGGGGGGAACGGACATGATAACTGTCTTCTAAAACTATAATACGCTATCACAAAGAAGAAGTAATTGACTAATTCTCTATAACACCAGAGGGCAGGACAAGAATGGATGGAAGCTTGTCAAAGAGAGACACAGCCTAGAATTAAGGGGAAAAATTCCAACAGTGAAAACAATTCATAAATGAAACAGCTTGTCTCCTGGAGTTGTGGGTCTCCATCAGTGGGGGTTTTCAAAAATAGACTGGAGAACCATTTGGTGGGGATGGTATAAGACTCCTGCCATCAACTTGAGCAGGGAGTTGGACTAGAAGACCTCCAAGGTCCCTTTCAGGCCTATGATTCCATTGTACATATTCTGATGTGTGGCTGCCATAGAGTTCAGTTCTCTCTCTGATGCCATTTAACGTTTACATAAATTGATCAGTTGGAGTGAGCTGCTCTTTATGTGCCAATTATATTCAATTATATACTGCTATTCCAGGCAAGGTTGGAGATAAGAGAGGAAGTCCTTGGTTTGTTCCTAAAAGTTGTGAGGAACTAAATGGAACATATAGGGGGAAATTAGTCAAATTAGTTTGCATGGAACAGCAGCAACAACAACAACAAAATCAAACTGAATCAGAATAAGGTGGAAGTGCTGTTTGTAGATAAACAGTCTTTCCTTCTGTTCTTAGATTAGGTCTAAAAGGACCACACTCTCCTTAAAAGATCAGATCTGCAAGGGAAGGTTATCAAGATTCCTCCTTGAACAGTAGAGGGAGACCATGACTATGGGAACTTTTCACAACTCCAACGGTTGCAGTCCTTTTTCAAAGAGGAAGTCCTTCTGACAGTGACTCATGCTCTTGTTGCCTTGCAATCAAACTGCTGTAATGCACACTACATGAGGTTGCTTTTGAACATGATTCAGATTGTAACAGTCCTGCTGCTGCTGAAGGTGTGTTATTTCTACAGCATTAACACCAGTGCAATTGTCACTGCGCTGGTTGCCAGTAGGTTTCTGGGTCAAAATTCAAATAGCTGGTTTAAAGCACTTTTAAAAGGCACAGCTCCTCCTTACCTTGAGTTCCATCTCCTCTGTAAAATGCCCATCTTGTGAGGTCTTCTCAAAAGAGCATGCATTGGATCTCCTTCTCAAAAGCAAGCAAGAGGCCCCTTTTTGAGGAATAGCCCCAAAATTGTGCTTATCCCTTGAGGTCCATTTCATACCCAAATTTTCGGGTTTTCAATAGACTATTAAGACAGCCTCTTTTTCAAGAGGCATTTGCCTCTTTTTCAAGAGGCATTTGGGTTGATCTTCTATTTTCTGTTTGGGTTTTTTTTTTGTTCCATTTTATTTTGTCTGATCACAGCTTTTATATAATGTGGGCTGAGGTTTGTTTGTTTGCTTGTTTTCTTTTCTTTTTTTAATCGCTTTCTTTTTTTTTATTTTGCCTATTCTTGAAAAACACTTTAAGTCAATGTGCTGTAGTAGTCAATAAGTTTATGTAAGCAATAATAAAGAAATAAGCCTATCTTCATTGTCACAACCAGTCAATACAGCAGACTGCTTCCTCTTTTCTCCACAATGACGCCAACGCCGTGCACAACACAGGTTCTTCTCTCTATGGATACCCAACATCATGATCCAAAAGTAATGCTTGCTCCCTACCTCACCATCTTCAGAAAGACAAGAAGCCAAGCACTCACCACTTTGAAGTCAGCGGGGCCACATGGTTCCCCACGGAACAAGCAGGAGAGCAGCATTTCCTGGATATCATGGCCAGCTCGGTCCGAGAACTCCCGCATGTTAAAAGGTTTGGGCTTGAAGTTGCGGAAATTTGCCTTCTCCTGCAGGATCTGCAGCTGTTTCTCATCAGCCATCTGGGTGTCTGGAATCTCATACCTGAGAGAAAAAAACAAACAAACCAGAACATAGTCACAGGGGTTATATCAGTTGAGCTGATTCAGTTCACGGCGAAAGCCTCCAATGCTCCCAGGTAAAGCATCTGTAAGATAGGGTGGGATGGTCAGATGGATGCTGGAGATACACCTGGGACTTCTCAGTTCCAGCATTGAAAGCACAGTGTAATTAAAACCAAACACTGAGGCTTTTCTGTGAAGATAAGCAACTGTTCTTCACTTCTTGCAAGACTAACCAGGCATCTTCAGATCATATAATTACTCCTAAAAAAAGGGGGAAAAAAACAGAGCCACTTGCCACTGAGGCAGCTTTTCCATTCTCCAAAGGCATAACACATTTTACATTAGCAACCAAGATGTCGTTCTCCTGCATGACAGCTGCACACTACCTCCCGCCCCCAAAAAAGGCAGATATCGGCTGTTCCCTTGATTTTATGACAACTCTTGTCATAAAGAAGGGAGTGCATGTGAAACAGTGAGGGGTGTAAGTGTACTGAGTTTATATTCTGGAAAGAGACAGTCAAAATGTTTAGGCATAGCCTTGCACGCATTTGTGTATGCATTTACCCCCTTCACAGCCTGTGGATGTTTAATACCAATACACATTGTGTCCGCTTCATTAACAGCAGTCAAGTCATGTCTCTTTGGGGAATCGAAGAAGTGGTTTCAATACTCCCTATCTCCCCGGGGTATAGGATGTGCCAGCTTTAATGTTTCAACCCAGTCTCTTCTTCATTAGCTTGCTTGGTGGATGAGGATCATCCTTTGAAAGGATAGAATGAGCTCTGAATGAGACCTGAGAAGAAAAGTGTGAATATCCCAGGCCAAAAGCGAACAATGTCTTTTATTAGAGCAGAGAAGTGGAAGTTCAGCTAGCTTGAAGCCTGCACTAAACAGTGTCAAAAGCCACGTTCCAAATGTGGCAGAAGTCAAGATGGGATGTGGTGGTGGAGGGAAGGCATACAGTGAAGCATCGGGGGTAGGGGAGGGGGAGTGTTGTTTAATGGGTGTCTTTTGCAAGGCTCAAGGCACCTAGTTCCTTCTTTTGAGGTCTCCAAACTCAACTTCCACCACAACAGTTTGGACTTTGCGGTTTGTTTATTTATTAAATTTATATCTTACCCATCTCAGTCTACAATGGGACTCCAGGAAGCTTACAATTAAAATAATAAATATTATACTTAACAAGATCACATAGGTTCAAAACCAGAAAGGCCGCAAGCCAGAATGGTATAGGGGTGGCCTCTTCCCTATGAGTCCACCAGCCACCTCCAGCACAGAGCACTTCCATCAAGACCCCAAGTCAGTTGGCAGAGCCTGGGTTAATGCCCTTGCAAAAGGCCAAAAGGGCAGTGGCTACACTAGTTGCTTTCTTACCTTACAGGAATGCTCTCTGTTCTCCTACTAGGACAGCCATCAAAATGCTAAAATTCTGGCACTTGAATAGTGATTCTTGAGACATCTTTAATTCCCAGAATCTCACTTTGTTTTAAAACTAGTTTCTTGCCTATAAGGACTAGAAAAGAATGGTCAATGCTTGGAAAAATTGCAAAGGTTCAATGAAAGCCCTGAAGAAGCTTTCTCGTGGTCGAGAAGACAATTCAGGGCCTTCTATTGTCCTGCAATAGTTCTTGAGTACCAGCCACCCAATATATACGCATATGCCAAATCAGTGCAGGTTGCAAATGCAAAATTTGGATGTTGCCCAGTTTGTCTGCACCTGTTCAACAAAACAGGCTATTAGAATCAATTAGAATTGCAAAGTACGCTGGTGAAACCTGGAATAATGTCTGTCCCTAAATCTCCAACATACACAAATGTGTAATGGTGGCTATAAGTACTTCTAGTATGGCCTGCAGCTTACGGTCCTTTTTGAGAAAACCATACCACACTGGCAGGTCAAGCTACTGCATATAAACAGGGTGCAAACCCCAAAATTATGACATTACTTAGGTAATGAAAGGTCTGCATGCAAGCAAACAAACAAACTCAAGAGTACATCAAGGACTCCATAGTTCAACCCTGAGCTACATATATCCTCTTTTAGTGGTTCTTTTTGATAACCCAGAATTGGTAGACCATTTTGAATGACCCCCATACAGATCCTGTTTATATGAAGAGGGGGTTAGATTGGGATGCTGCAGCTATTTAGTGGCCAGAAAACACCGGCCAGTAACATTTGCCCATATGACATTTTATTCGATTTTGAATGACTTAGGCGAGCAGGATCCCTGGAACACTTTTGATTGTGTCTTTGATACGTTGATTTCTGCATGTCTAAATTACTTTCTATTTGCAAAAAGGAATCAATAAGGGTTATAAATAAAATAGCAGGCATTTAAGCAGATTTCTGAAGGGAATGAACAGGTTGCTGGGCATAGGGAGCAGAATGGAGGCTTTCCCTGGCTGACCAGAGATGACACCATTCCAAGGAACCCTAAAACATTCAATTGTATAGGATGGATTCACTGGTATTACTTGATTGACATTTCTATCTAATGATTTCAAGATTCATTTAAACTCTGACGGGTGAAGTCTGGAAGATGTCATATTTGGATGGCCCCAGACTGAGAAAACCTGGCCAGTGCTTTGGGACTAATGTCAACTAGTAGCCCATCAGCTTCTCAGCACTTAAAGGAATTTGTATCTGGCTGGCACCTTTTTTGGATGTGAAAAATTCTGTAATTTTTCAGAGCAGCCTATGGCCAACCCTAAATGTTGCTCGGCTGGACAAAATTAAAACATATTTCCCATCAAGAAACCAATAAATTTGATTCTTGGAATAAGCAAATCTACCAGGGTTATGCATATGTTGCTTATTTCCCATAAATATGCAAAACTGTATGCAACAATCCAGATCCCAAAGCCATCTTTCCCCTGCAGTGGAACAATGGGAAAAGGAGAACAGTTTATCACTAATCTTGTGGTGTGGAAGTGCAGGAGTGTCAATTTTGAAGCTCCTCAAACATCCCATTCTTGGCTTTGGGCAAGGCTCCTTCTGTCATAAGAACCAAGAACAAGAAACCATAAGGCTTCTATATCACCACCCAAAACCAACACATATACAGTTATTGTCTTTTTAAAAGTTTTTAAAACCCCTGATGTATTAGCAGATGGCATATTTTGCACATATAAAGAACCGCATGAGATGAGTGCCATGGGTCGGACTGCTACAATTACATAAATGCAAGCTGCCTGTGCTACCCCCTTTTCTTGTCTTTTTCCCAAATTACAGTTGTGGAAAAGAATATAATATATATTCATATACATATACATATTATTTTAGGAAGCAGGTAGCAAAAAATCCAAGCCATACTGCCTACAAGGAGCAAAGACAGGCTACCAAGTCTGCCCTATATTTTGGATTCGACCCCCACAAGAGAGATTCAGAATAAAGTGACAGAAATATGCTTAGCTGACAGTTCCCAGATTTGACCACTTCTATTTTTATTTACTTATTTATATATTTTTCTTATCCCACCTTTATTACTTTATAAATAACTCCAGGCAGAGAACATACCTAAAACTCCTCCCTCTTCCTATTTTCTCCACAACAACAACAACCCTGTGAGGTGAGGTGAGCTGACAGAGTTATGACAGGCCGCAAATCACCCAGCTGGCTTTCCTGCTTAAGGTGGCACTAAAACTCACAGTCTCCTGGTTTCTAGGCTGGCGCCTTAAACATTACACCAAACTGGCTCTCTTCATTGGCATGAAACCCAATTAATTAGATGGACCACTGGCTTAGCTCAGGGCAGGAGGTTTTTCATTAAAATGCCATGTGTTAACTTACAAAACCAATCCCGACTAAATTAACGACCATGGAGGAGCTGTCTACCCCAAGCTCTGTGCCCTGACAGCTAAACAAAGCCTCCTTGGTCAGTGGCAATCTACCACCACACCTCATTAGGAAAGGCAGGGCTGGAAGAAAGGCCGTTTTTAATGTCTGTTTTTAGATTTTTAAATTTTCCACTACCATCTGGCTGGCAGTTACTAGAAATAGGACTTGATTTTTTTTCTTTTGGCCCAATCCAACTAGTTTTTGTTGTTTTTTTTTTTG
>BHFT01003900.1:0-11640 GCA_004320025.1 Laticauda laticaudata | reverse complement strand
GGGGGGGGGGGGGGGGGGGAGAGTAGCGTTTGCTCTAGCACTAATAACACCTTTTAAGTGAGATCTAGTCACACTGTCAGTTGCAAATGAAATCCAGAAAAGTGTCTCTCGTATCTCGATCCACCTTAGCAGCTGAATCTTCCCAGAAAAAAAACAAAAAGAGACAGACACAAAAATCCCCTTCACTGAGAAGAAATTCAGCTTGCAACCAGCAAAGAAGTAATATTAATTGGGCCAATGAGGAGATTTCAATCTATGACTGCATTCTCTCTCTCTCTTTTTCCCCTGTGCTAGCAATGCCAATATCTTTTTATTCAGACATGAAAGTCAGTCCTTGATCAGCAACTCATTTCTTGATACACTGTGCAGTACTAGCACTTGTAAAGGTTTCCTCTCCCCTGATTTGCCAGCAGACTTCTAAAAACAGAGCTTCTAGTCCCTGTTGAATTCTCTGACTAGTAGTGAAAAATGCTGTTTTGTCGCTTCAGATAGCTGGCGAAGACAGTTTTGCTGCTGGGGGATGGGGAGGAGCAGGAGAGCCTCCTCCGCAGGAGGTGACTGTGTCCTTTGCTATAGAAGATGTATGCAGCAAGAGTCAGCAATTTAGCAGAAGGAAAACACTGCTCAAGAGCCTTGAGAGCACTTGATTAACTGCACCTTCTTCCCTGCTACTCAACAGAGCTGTCATTAATATGAACATACCAATAGGCTTGGTCTTGGTCCAGCGAAATCAATAGCTTTAAAGAAACAGGGGCCTGGAGACAGAATTGCAAAAGCACAGAGCCTGTGAGAGAAATACACAGATAAGTTCCAGTGAAGCATTTGGGTAGGTGGGAAGAAGAATCTGGTCGCCTCGTTGCACAGCAGCACCTGAAAAAAGCATAGATGCATCTGGGAGCACATGGCGGTGGCCTTGGTTTCTTCTTGGTGCAGAGCTGAAGGCATGCATCGCACAAAGAATGTAAGCAGCACTGGCTTTTTTTTTTTGAAAACCGGGACTTACAAATTTTGCCATTTCCTTCTTAATTGTTTGGTTAACAAAAAAAAACCCAATAACAGCTGGTCTCCATAAAATAGACAACAAATGTATCAGACTGTTAGCAGGAGAACATCTGGGCCGTGCTGTGGCTGGCACCTTTGTGCGTGTAAAGATATACAAAGGCGTGGCTCCAATTTTGGCTGCCTTTCCCCCCCCCCCATCCTCCTTGTGAGCCAGGAGAGGCAATCCAACGCTCTCCCCATCTTCCCTGTGCTTTGGCAGAATTAACCAAATCTAAAGGTTAGCCTATGACCTGTCACAGCTGTTGCTGTTGGGGCCTGAAGTGCAATTTAAGAATCAAATAAATGCCATGATTTATTTATTTAGTATTCATTATCTATTTATTTATCATCTATTAATATTTATATGCCTTCCAATAACAAACAGTACTCCGGACAGCTTGTAATAAGAGCCAAAGGATAAAATGCAACTATTAATAAGAAAGATTATAATGGCTTATAAAAAAATGTGCAGAAATATTTGACTAGTGGAACAAAACAAAACCACTTAAGCTGTTCTAAGAGATGAGTCATAGGTTTGGACTTCAAATAAAAGGTTGGAAAGACCTGGTCAAATAAATTTTTTCTCATCCTGAAAAACACAACATACCCTAAAAAGTGTTCATGTGCAGAATGCCTCCTTCAAAAAGCCTTTTCATAAATCAGGGGTCCTCAAGCTTGACAACTTTAAGACTTGTGGACTTCATCTCCCAGAATTCCCCAGCCAGCCTGGGGAATTTTGGGAGTTGAAGTCCACAAGTCTTAAAGTCACCAAGTTTGGAGATCCATGTCATAAAGAATGTCTCGTCCATGGGATGTTGCTGAACCAAAATTTTGAGCAACAAAGTCAGCGGGACCAATAGGGATCCTAGAAGTTGTATTTAAGCATCATTAGGTCTTCAGTCTCTTGTCTTAAGATCCAGGTCTTAATAGGAGGCATGTTCCTATCTCTGCAGATGTCAGCACCAACCCAAGCTGGGTAGTTCTGGAAAGCAAGATTGGCCTTAATCTCTTCTTGAATCATTTCGAACAGCCCCCAATCTTTTGGGCACCAGGGACCTGTTCTGTAGAGAAACTGTCAAACTGTAGAGAAACTGTTTTTCCACGGACTGGAGGACGTGGTTTTGAGTACTGCCTGCATCCTGTGGATGATGCTTCACTTGTTTGCATGGTCCAGATGCTGGCGTGCCACAACCCTGTGCCATCCACGGACCGAGGGTTGGAGACCCCTGACAGAATCCCTGAACCATTGTTAGGATTGGGAAGCCAAACAATGTTCTAAAAGGATAATGGTCTCTATTTCTGTAACACCATAAAGAAAACTACACGGGTGCAGTCATCCAAATTACGTTTGCCTCAAACGTGGGCCTTTATCTTTCAATAATATGCACAAGCAAGCAAGCAAGCGTTTAGGTAATTAAGTCTCTCATTTGATTATGGCTGTTTGGTGTCCAGATAAAGAGATGGGATTTTGCAACTTCGGCATGCTTCAGTTTCTGGCTGTCCCTCTTTCTTCCTCTGGTCTAACCATTTAAGCCTACTTCCATTTGAAAATTAAATGCAGAGCAGAACCAAGAAATTTGAGATTGAATCGAGCTTTTTGGCCAAAGAAAGCAGCTTCCCAGTGCCCAGCTCTCCAGCTCTCCTAATCCCTAGGTTGTTGTTTTTTTTCTGCACTGGTCAAAGGTTCTTCAGATTATCTCTCAATATAGTCGGATAACCCCAGGATTGACGGTCACTCAGAAGTGGGAGCATATTGAGAGAAGGAGCTGCTGCATATCTCAGGGGACATAGACTATAATGAATTTATTTGGGAAAGCAATCTTCCATTCTTTTGTTTTATGAATTTCATTCTGTTCTTTGCAGATAATCAATGGAGCCAAGGAAATGAATTGGGAACCGGGGACAATGGTTGCTAAGGGCTCCCTTGTGAACACAGCAGAGAGGTATATGATGGTCTACTGTGAGATCAGATTGGGCGGAAGGCAAAGTTGCTTTATGGAAACGTCCAGTTCCCCCCAGAAACATCTAGCCTCACAGCTCTGAATTGCAATGTTTATATATTCCCCCATGTTCTCTTTCTGAATCTGTGGGTGCTGTCAAATTTAGATGATTGGTTACTTTTCCTACAGTCTTTTACCAGAACTAAGGCCAATAGTGAGGTTTAATCTTGAGGAAATTTGTGCTACAATGCTTGTAATGTAAACAGCTGCTGCCACACCTTTCTCCATCCCACCCCCTCAGTATGTATGGATCCACATATGCTAAGTTATTGGTTTTTTAAAAAAATATGGTTCATTGAACATGCCACAGTAGCCTAAGGTCCTGCTAAACTACAGAATACAAATTACAGTCTACAGAGCTGGATTCACACATAGTTGTTTAGGCCAAGGTTTTTTTAAAAGCCTCATCATGATCTATGATATGTGAACCTTACCAGTAAAGAAAAATATAAAAAGGGGAGGGACAAAATAGAATTAAATTATTTTTAATAATACATGATAGCTTCTCTCTTGCCATCTCCTTCCCAAGTTAGAAGTGAGATTTAATCCTAAGTCTTAATTGCTTTCCATAGAGCTAGTAACAGAATTTGCAAGTCACCCCATAAAGCATTTTGTATATGCTTAACAACTTTAAGGCCTTTCTCAGATGTTCATATCTCTGGGTGTTGGATTCCTGCTCCCAAATAGGCATGTGTTGAAGCCCCATTTGGCATATGAATTAGCATCCACAGATCTAGAGCAAACTTCTCCACCTACAATACTTGTTAAAGCTCAGTATCCACAGATCCAGAATGTTTTCAGCTTCTTCCCCAAGTTGATTCCTCTAGAACACGAGTGTCAAACTCGAGTTTGACACAGCATCGTCATGTGAGGTATCGGGACTTTCTCCCCCTTCACTAAACTGGGCGTGGGCATGGCCAGTGTGTGACACATCTGGCCTATGGGCCACGGGTTTGACACCCCTGCTCTACAACAAGTCTGCACATTCTGAGGTTATCAAAAGGTTCTGGATTTAAAATCTATATTAGAGAGATTTCTAGACAAACAGGTTTTTAGTTTCAATATTTCCTACTCTTCTTTAAATGAGCTACAGATGTTTAAGGAGCTATATTCATAATTGATGGGAATCAATGAGGCAGTAAAGTCTCCTTTGTTGCCAAATTAGTGAGATCCATACAGCAAGCCATGATATCTCACTGCATAATATCTGAGCCTTGCTCTTTTCTATTTTTCTGTCTTGTGCCATGAATTTAATGAAGTTGATTCAGTTTAGAAGACATTGCCAGACTTTGAATGGGATTAAAATTCCTATCCTGTGCATATTTTTTTTCATGGTGAAAAAAAGATAGCTGGGTTATAAAACGGCCTTTTCCTTCTTTTATGGAAAAGTCAGCTGTGCAAATTCATTTTAAACGCAAAGACCATTTTTTGTGTGTGGCAGTAAAGAGTGCCCAGGCACATATAATCAATGGAATGAAGTGTGGAAAAGAAATCAAAGCCCTATTTAGACAAGTCAGCTTCTCAATATTAATTAGTAACCTCTTTATGTATAAATTAATTGGTGGAAACAAAATACTTCTATTATTAAACACTCTTCTTCTTTTTTCTTAATAGGTTTGTGTTTGCCAGAACAATAAGATTGTGAAACTTAGGAAGAAGTAACCAAATACTGATGCCATCATAAGTGTACATGTCCCTTTACTTTCTTTCCTGGCCATCACATAAAATTTAAATTCCAAGTCTCCCACCTGTCAGACAGGAACTAGTGACAGAGCATCTGTTTGGCATAGCAAAGTTGCCAAGTTCAATTCCAGACATCTTCAGTTAAATGACCTTAGATAAAGTGAAAGCCTTCTTCATATCTTGGAGAGGTAAATTGTGGGCCCAGATAGTTTCTTGCCTCTTGGATATGACACTATGTCAAATACATTAACTTTGAGGCCTTGAGTCCATTTATCAATCCAAAATGGAGGAGAAAAGCATTCAGCCATTAAAATGAAGAGTGGAGAAAGACAAGGGGGAAAGAGTAGTTATTCTATATCGATACACTCAACATAATATGTGCAAGAAATATATATATATGCAGAGAAAGTGCTTGCTGAAATAACTTTCCTCTTATAATATGAACAAAAATTAGTCCCTGATGCTTTGGGAATAACACCAGCATGTACGCATGATTCCATTACTTTTACTTGTTCATTTTATTGTAATTAATTTTAGTTTTTCTGAAAGAGGTTTACCCAGATTGAGTGCTTTGGAGATTTAGGATCATGCAGAAACTATGGGAAAATAATCAGGATTTAGGAAACCTCAGCCGCTTGGTCTTTCTGTAGCACTGTGAACTTGACTAAACAAGAAAGACTGGCAAACAAAAACCAGACATAAAAAGCCTGAATAATCGTAAATTGTCTGTACACAAAATTCTACATAGAGGTTTGGTGGCTTCCTCAATAGTTTTAAGGGAAACAGAGGATGCTAGCTCAATAGAAAGTTTGAGTTTAGGAAGACAGAATGTTTCTGGTAGATCAGCAGTTGTTATGCCTATTTAAAAGAGTGGTTTAGGAGCTGTTCAGTGTTGAACAGTGTTGAACCTTGTCCTTGACACACATTTTCACATTGTCATGCACAATGAAATTGTCAACCCTAAGTGACAGATCAGAAGTATCAGCATGAAATCAAAGCATTCATAATTGTCTTTTTTAAAAGAGTGACAGACTAATTGATCATTGGATTGGAAGAATGTTCTCCTTTGTGATTGAGTCAGAAGTCTGATAAACTGCCTTATTTTCACACACTCTAAACCGTTTGATTGACTGAAGCATTAATTGAAAAGGAGCCAAAATAATAATAATAATAATCATCATCATCATCATCATCATCATCACGGTTTAAAGACTGGGCAAACCAAAGGCCCATTTGGGTGTATTTGGTTCTCTCAATGGCTGTTGAGATGATGAAGTCCACAGGTAGTCCTTCAGTACAATAGTACCTTTTCTGACTCAAGTTCCCAGCAATTGGTATGTAGAGGTAAGATGCCTTTGATTCTGGAAAAAAGCACATTGCCCTTAAATTCATGCTATATATCACATCAACCCACACAGGCTGCTGCTTTTGCAATAGGATTTAATTAGCCCCTGCAGCTTCGGCACACTACACAAAGCTATTCCAGAAAGGTTCTCCTAACCTCTGAAGGTATGCATCAGGTATGCTGGAAATGGTAACGGGGCAGAGGAATTATCCCCCCAAAGTGGTTTTTTTTTCATTTGTTGCTTCCAACCTGCAGCCTGTGGGACACACAGAGAACCTGATCCAAACCTCCCAAGCCACCTAAAATTGTGTTCCTGAAATTGGACACTGTAGTCAGTCATAGACAAAATTGTCATTTCCTATTCTCTTCATCTTGGAAAACAAAACACAACAAAAGTATGTTGTAGGATAGGCATATTAGAAATGCCTACCCCAATCCTCGGGGAATTTCTGCATCTGTGTTACATAAATGTACTGTTGTTCTGCTTACTGTGGCCATAGCAGTGAAAAACAATACAAATACAACCTACAACTGCTAAAAAGGAACCTACCTCTCATTTAAAACTCTTTAAATAAACATCATCACAGCTGATGGCAGTGAATTCTTAACTCCATGGTATTCTATGATGGAGGAGATGATCTCTGGTCCAGTGCTTCTGAAAGGTAGAAAAAGAAAGAAGTCTTTATCCACACTATCCTGGCCATATAGATAGTCATTCTTTATGAACTCCTCCTTCTTTTTGTTTCTTTTCTCAGTAAGTAAAGAAGCTCCAACAATATAATCTATTCTCATAGGGAAAGTTTGACTGTCCTTTTTTCTACCTTATTCAACTTTACAATATTATTTCTCTGCATTCAAGTTTAGAGTTTATTGTATATGTTTCTTTTTTGCTTCTTCTCCCAGTACCACCTAATATATCCTTTTGGCCACTCCTCCCAGTATCTGTATATTGTATTTGTCTTCTCTGATATTGTTTTGACATTGTTCCCTGTCCTTGACACACATTTTCACATTGTCATGTACAGATGAGTAATTTGGGATATGTACATAGTAATGCTAAGAAAGACAAAGCAGAGGGGAGCCATTGCTGACCTTTATTTCTGAAATAAATTGTTGCAATGGTCTCTATTCTTCAGAAATGACAATGTTCGCGTCTCTTCCCTGCAGCCAGTTTTTCTCCATCCTGATATTGTCAGCCTAACAAGGTAGATCAAGTTAAGGAACCGATGACAACAAGAACTTCAGTCATTCTTCAGCAATGTTGATTTTGGTTAGGACTGCTGGGTATTGGAATTCAACATTTGGAAGACTACAAGTTGCTGGTCCCCTCTAAATATTCTCTCTTACTTGCTCTCTTGAGACAACAACATCATGTTATCACTTTATATATTCTTGTTGGGTATATTTCTTTCTGTACTTTGCCCGGAGGTGATACCAGATTAAGTTAACACCACCTGCCAGTTGCTTTTCAATTGGCTCCTGACACTGACATCTGAATCACTAAATTTGGGTTTAATGGAAAAGGATATCTCCCCAATTACTACACAAATTTAAAATCTCACTGTTGTAGCTCTTTATGTGCGATACACCAAAAGTATTAACAGAATTCTTGTAAATGAATTCAGTGGCATGAGAGTCAGGACCTATTTCCACTGCTGCTGAATTAAGGAGAGTTTTGGGATTCTCTCTGCAAGAAGTTGGAAGAATCTATCCCTGATTCTCATTAGCTTGTGGTCTCCCGGATTCCTCTACTCAATTGCTTACAGTGAGGTAACTGATATTTCCTACCATAATCTGCTATGCCCATACAGTCCTTTCTCCATCACTTAAGCCAGATGGAGGATACTTGTAGCCCTAACACCTAGCTTTAGTTCTCCAGCACACTGAGATTATGCTGAAATCCAATATCAAAATGGCCAATGTGGGGTGGTGCTAATTTTGTCCTTTATTTCCTCTTCCAAAATCAAGGTGCACACAGCAAGCAAAAAACTTCTGGGAGGAAATCTAATTCCATTCTGACCCTTATAATCCCCCCAAACTCTGGAAAACTGTCCCTCATTACAATACTACATTACGGTAACCAAGATCAGGGGCACAATGTGGGGCTACTTTTTATGTGTTTGGAGTGGGGGAGGGAGATAAAGCTAATAATGAAAGTGGTTTGCTTGCCAGAGGGTTTTGCTTTCATCCCTCCAGAAAACCACCCAAGCCCATGACTCCCTTGCTTTTCTGATGATGTTGGGAGACATAGTTTTGGGCTCTGGCCTCTCAAATCTCATGATTTAATGGCCTCAGTTCACACTTTTTCTCTCAAATACAACTTGCCAAGGGACTAAATGGCCTTCCAAAGACAATCTGACATTATGAACAGCTTTAACATATGGAAATTGGAGAACACAAAAACAAAGGACAACCAGTGTTGTGCAGTGTTTAAGGCTAGAAACTGAGAGACTGTGAGTTCTAACCTCATTGTAGGCACAAAACCAACTGGATGACCTTGGGCCCTGGCTCTCAACCCTAGGTAGATGACAGAGGTAAACAAGTTCTAAAATCTTGCCAATAAACTTCAAGAATTGGTCTAGGCAGTCACCAGGAATCAACAATGACTTGAAGATTTTTTTTTCTCTTCCTCCTTCCTCCCTTCCACCCAAAAATATAGTTAGCCCTTTCTATTAGATAGGCCTCAACTTTCCTGTGTTAATTTCTGATCTCATTAAATTGGCCTCCAACCATTCTGTGCCTGAAACTACCTGTACCCCTTACTTCACAGTCATCATTATATAAAGGTACGGTATTCTGTGGCTTCCCTGACTGTATTGTTCTCATGTGGATGGCCCAGAGGCTGGTATTACACATCCAATCCAGGAAAATAGTCTTGGTTGCATGTAAGAAAAAGATTAGGAAAATCTTAAAGGCTAATTGAGCATGATTTATAAAGTAAGGAAGAAGGGCAAAATATTTTTAAGGAGATGTGGAAAAAAAATCACTGTCCTCTACAAATGACACATAACTCTATTGTGAAGGCCACAGCCTAGTACTATGTTCCCTAAATTGTCAACACGTTCTCACAGAATTTGCACCATTCTGGAATCATCTCCAAATCTATGTGATCTTACCTCATCAATTGTGTTTGGTATCTAGGCTGATTTACTTCTGACATGGCTGCAATCATTTTAACACTCGTCCTTGCTGTAAAACACTGCAGCTCTGTGGAGCTGGTGAACAGTTTATTTCCCCATCTGCATGAAGTTTTACTTTCCCCAAACTCCTGGGTTCAGCTGTCCTAGCAAGTCTCCCAAGGGGAAAGGTAGCCTGATGGCTTTTCAGCTCCCATTCACAGAACATCCTTGGATTTTTTTTTTAAATAAACAATCAGACAAATGATGCAGAGCATGACATTGCCTGGAGTGTGTACAAGTGTGAAATGGGTGTGTGGAGGGAATTTCATTACTCCAAAGCTTGAGGCAACTTGGGCAGGATAATGATTGAATGGTGTTCCTGGCCTCTTCTACTAAGAGTGTCAAGATCATAAAAACTAAGGTTATAGAATCTGTCTTCAAATTACATTTGGGATATTGGGGAGTGAAACAGTGACATCATGGAAGCAGCCTTTCTTGCCTTTAAGATCCTGTTACAAGAGTTGGTGTATTTACTACAGCTACCAAACATACAGTATTTCCCATTTTAAATTGTTTTTTTTTTCTCCACACCTCCCAACCACAGCTGGAAGATTAAGCAACATGGAATAAATTAATACATAATAAGTTATTATTAATGAATAAACTATAGCTTGGATTTTTTCCTGACACAGACTTGGTTTACCTTGCCTGGAACCGATAAAAGAATTTCATCATGCATAACAAATAGTAAACATAGTTTTCCCTATGTTGCTTTTCCATAAATGACAGCCATTTCTGCAAAGCCACTTAAGAGTGATTCAATGAAATAGGAATTGGCACTCAGATTGTTGATGAAAATCCAGTAATTGACATTTCCCCCCCTTTCCTTTCCTGTTGTGGGGTTATGGAGTCTGTTCCTTAAATGCAGCTCAAACTCACATTCTATTTCTTGTCTCCAATCCTTCCTCCCTTCACTTAAATGCTGACACTTTTTTTTCTAAATAATAAATGTGTAAACATTTCCGACAAATAGTACACCTTAATTAATCTTATTTGACAAGGTCTGTTGTTGATTAGGAGCCTATGCGGCAATGAAGGCCAGATTTTTTTTCCTGTGGTTATCCGGGTGAGATTCAAGCTGGACCACAGCAGGAAGAGAAGATAAAGGAGGCCAGAAGGCCTCCCCCCCCTCAATTCCAGTCAGTAGAATCCTGACCACCTTCCTCCTGCTTTGTTAGACATCTTTCATTCTGGAAGCCAAGAGATGAGCTGGAAGAATTTATGAGGAGAAGCACACAGCAAAGGGATAGCATCAGAGGTGGTATTCAGCCAGTTATGATGGTTCTGGAGACCTGGTAGTGGAAATTTTGAATAGTTCAGAGAACCGGTAAATACCATCTCTGATTGGTCCTGCCCCCATCTATTCACTGCCTCCCGAGTCCCAGCTGATCGGCTGGGTCTTCTTTTGTTGCTCTGCACAGGAGAACGGAGCTGGAAAGCAGGTGAGTGGAGTGGGGAGGGAATGGGGATTTTGCAGTATATCCTTCCTCTGCCATGCCCACCAAGCCACGCCATATCTACCAAGCTACACACCATGCCCACCAAACTACGCCCACCAAACCGATAGTAAAATTTTTGAATACCACCACTGGATAGCATGTGGAAGTTCTAACAAACCAGTTAGAATCAACTGCAGTTTGGAAAAACTAAAACCTGTAACTTAGCAGTAGTTGCTCCAAACAAAACAAAATCTAGTCATCCCAAGGGGATTTTATAGAGTGAGCAGGACAAGGTTGGTTCTCTTCTCCTCTCTGGTATAGCCTATCATTCTCCAAGCTCCCAATCTGTATCTTGTCAGATAAGTTCCACATGGGTCCTTTCTTCAATAACATCTTTTGGACACAGTCTATCCATAGAATCAGACATATTTATTGACTTTGTTGATACTGTGGCTACTTTTTTAAAAATTCCATTCTTCAAAACATCTTCGGTATTCCTATTGTTATAACTTTTTGGCAACAGGCTTGTAAATCATTCTTCTACTTAAAAACCTTAATCCTTCTAGTGTCCAGTTTCTGAAACCATGAATTTGCTTATCTTTGGTATCTCTTGTAAAAGCCAAAATAGAATCTATTTTTATTGAGAAGTCTTTTGTTTTTTTATAATAAATTCCAACATCTTAGTGTTAAGTTTCAGTATTCCAATTTTATTTGGGCCCTTTTGTAACTTTCTAAGATCAAAACCTTATTTAAGCCCATGTCCCACTGCACCAACGGATGCAAAGAGGATGTAAAACGGACAAAAAGCTTGCCATCCATTGGAAAACGCGATGTATCCGTTGTGTACACATTGCATACGTGTTTCATATGCTCTATCCGTTGAGCATCTGTCCACTGAGATTTCATCCGCGCAAGAAGTTTTGAGCTGCACAAAACTTTTTGAGCGGATGAAC
>BHFT01003898.1:0-33527 GCA_004320025.1 Laticauda laticaudata | reverse complement strand
TGGTTTTTCAGCGTCTGAAGAGGAATTTATGAAGTCTCTGGGTCTTTACATCATATCTACATTTTTAGGCCAAAGTGAATATCTAGTTACTAGATATTTTAGGCTGAAGTGAGTATTTAAATATTAGTAGGTCTAATGTAACAGTTATCCTGAAATTGCAGTTTAAGGAAAGATTTGAATGCAGGTAGTCCCCGATTACAACTGTTCATTTAAGGACCATTCAAAGTTACAACAAAAAAGTGACATGAACTTTTTTCACAATTACGACCGTTGCAGCATCCCTACCAGTCATGTGATCAAAATTCAGCTTGGCAACAGGTTTTGATCATTGCTATGTCCCCAAGGCCACGTGACCCCCCCTTTTGCGAAGGGTTTCTGACAAGCAAAGTCAATGGGGAATCCAGATTCATTTAACAATTGTGTGACTGACTTAACAGAGGCAACGATTCGCTTAGCAACTGTGGCAAAAAAAGTCATAAAATGGGATAAACTCATTTAAGAAATGTTTCACTTAGCAACATAAATTTGGGGCTCAATTGTGGTCACAACTCAAGGACTATCTGTATATGGAGAAATGTCATTACCCAGAAGATCATGGGTTGCCCTCTCCCCTCTTTGGAAGAGTTTTATAGCTTCCGCTGCCTTAAGAAAGTTCAAAACATTCTCAAAGATCCATCTCATCCTGGGAACCCTTTTTTTTTTAACTATTACCATCTGGCAGATGGTACAGAATAATAAAAACAAGGACAAATAGGCTGAAAAACAGTTTCTATCCCAGGGCAGTAACTCTATTGAATTCTACTCAGGGGAGGGATTCAACCGGTGTTACTACCAGTTCGGTGGTTACGTTTTGCGCATGCATGCATGTAAGAAAACCTTTAGCTGTGCCACCAGGATGGCTGAAAAGCGCTGCGTGTTGGTGTGCAGCATTTGGAAAACCATTTTGTGCCTGCTTTTTCAACCTCAATTGTGCCACACAAAGCAGCTGAGGTTGAAAAAGCAGGAAATAAAGGACAGGTAAGAGTCTGGGCGGGTGGGAGGGCCAAACAGCAGCAAACACAGAAATGGTTCAGTGTCTGCTGCTCTTCAGAACTACCGGTTCTATAGAACCAGGCAGAACCGGAAGCATCCCACCCCTGATTCTACTGTATAGTGCAATATTAATGCAATATCAGGGGTTTTCAATTCAACGTACAGAATGTGAAGGATGTGTGGTTGTGTTTATTTTCATAATGTACACTGAAGATGGTATTTAATTTCATTGTATGAGATGCAATGACAATAAACTAAACTAACCATACCTGAAAGCATTTCAGTACACTTTTACAATATACAAGATGATTGTACTGAATACAATACTTTACTTTTGGAGTAATATGCATTTTGAGCATTTTACTGATACTGTGGAAGAACTGCTAAATAAAAACTTCAGACATGCATAATAAGAAGCTGAAAGAGCATAACTAATCTCCTGAATAGTTAAATATTAATTGGACAAGAATGGAACATAGAAATATTTAAAACAAATGTTCATAGTAGTATTACTAAATGTTATTTTTTATGTATGCTGAATCATTTTGTAGCCAGTTAAAATAGCTTTTGTGGTCTAGCAAATGCATAATTAATGTATTTTTTCCTTGTCATTGATGTTTAATAATTAAATGGTAGGCCTAACATTTTGACAGCAAAAGAAGAGAAGGCCTTTAGAGGGGAAATGTTACATTATGAAGAATGTTACAGAGATTAATAATTTCCATTAAAGCATTTTTTTCTTATAATTTGTTTTAATACACCAAGTTGCAGCCTGCTTGGATCATATTAAAGCCTGATTATGGGGTGATGAGGATCTTTTATTACTCCTTATACCAAATACATTAATCTGCATTCCCTAATTGTGTGGACAACCTATAAGCCCAGAATAACTAAATACTGACAAATATCCCCTCATTACTTGGTAAAGGAGCAAGGCTGGCAATCACAACCTGATAATTAATAGCATAAATTCTTTTTAAAAAATTCCCATCAGCCAGTCACAGAAGCCTGAGTCAGTTCCCAGCAAAGTAAAAGATAGGCAACACAAAACAAAAAACAAAAAGAGTTAAAATAGCTACTTGAGGGTAATGAATAACTATTAGAGCAAAGAAGGGATGGTTTTATATTTTTGGATGAGCTTCTCACATACTCTTCTAGACAGCAGGGAAGAGGAGGAGGACGAGTATACAAATAAAAGAGGAACTTTGGTGCTTTGTTCTACATTTAGCTGAGAAGTGCCTGTCCATATTTTAGAGCCACATTTTTCAATTCTGGCACCAGAGGTGGTATTCAGCACCAGTTCTGACCAGTTCTGGAGAACTGGCAGTGGAAATTTTGAGTAGTTTGGAAAACCGGCAATTACCACCTCTGACTGGCCCCGCCCCCATCTATTTTCTGCCTCCTGAGTCCCAGCTGATTAGCTGGGTCTTCTCTTGTTGCCCTGAACAGAAGAATGGAGCTGGAAAGTAGGTTAGTGGGGTGGGGAGGGAATGGGATTTTGCAGTAACCTTCCCCCAGGAGGGAAGGAGGAATGGATATTTTACAGTATTCTTCCCCTGCTACACCCACCAAGCCACACCATGCCCACCAAACTACTCCCACAGAACCGGTAGTAAAAAAAATTGAATCCCACCTTTGCTTGGCTCCCTGAAGATATGTGGACTTCACATCCCAGAATTCTCCCGCCAGCCTGTTGGCTGGGGATTCTGGGAGTCTATTTATGTATGTATGTATTTATTTATTTATTTATTTATTTATTTATTTATTAAATGTATCTGCTCCTCATCGTGTGATACCAGGAGACTCTGGGTGGCTGAAGTCCAGAGCTGAACTCCACAGATCTTCAAGCTATCAAGGCAGATAAACGTTGTTTAGGAGCAATCTCTTCTGAATGGCCTCCATTTATATCAGATTCCAGAATTCCTGGCTAGCTTATCCAGTCAAACAAGGAAAACATTGCTCTAGAGCAGGGATCTGCAACCTGTGGGCTGCAGTTCACTCCTGGGCTGTGGTCTGTTGGCTACTGGGCCACATGAGTGACTGGCCAGTGTGTGCACATGTACACATATCCCCACTCACACCAGTGTTGTGGCAAGCATTACAGTGAGCATCGTGCAGGTGTTAGTGTCACAAACAGCGTTGTGCACACAGTCCCATTTGTGTTGCATGTGCGAGCTCACAGCCCTGTTCGCACACACACATGTGTGCATAAAGGCACCAGGCCCCTCCCCCCCCTCCTGGCCAACCCAGAAAAGTTGGGGAACTCTGCTCTAGAGCAGCAAACACTTTGGATCCTGCAATCAGATCTATGCCATGGGTAGTCTGAGTTGAAACTTAAAAAGCAGACATCATGAAATGAAGGAAGTATTGAGAACTGAAAAATGAGTACAAATTGTAAGATGCTCAAGCAAGCAGGGACCAAGAAGCAAATCGGGAAACAAGTCAAATTACAGCAGCCTCCTGGAGCTGAAGTAAATCTTGTGTCCACCTTGAAATACTTGTGTTAAGTTCAAGTAGCAATTGACTGCACAAATCACCTGTCTCCTCCTGCCTTAAAGTATCATCTAAAGGGTAGGGATACAAATTCACCTACTGCTATGAAATTGACAAGTTTTGTCTAAGGAGGGTGTTATGTCAAGGGGAAAAGGAAGGCAGACTTTTCTGAACTGTCTTGCTCCTGCTCTTCTTTATGCTTTACAGATACAAGACTGACAAATTACAACACAACTGGGGAAATTTGGCTTTCCAGATGTTGAATGCCAACTTTCCATCAGCCCCAATCTCCTGTTATCAGAGATAATGCTAACTATAGCCATTAACATTTGGCTTAAGCACTTTCAGATTGAACACTATTATGTTTTGAACTGTTTATGAGTGATGCCTTTTTATTATCAAATTGCTGTCAATACTTGCAATATATAAGCAGCTCTTATGCCCAGGACGGGGATAAGAATTTGTGTTGCAGTTGTTTCCCATTGATGTTGCTTGCTGGAAGCCAACTGGGAGGGTTGTATATGGTGATCCAATAACCCTGGGACAATTGCAACCGTCATACACTAAATGCCAATTGCCAAGTGCCTGAATTTCGATCACAAGACTGCAGGGGTGTTGCAGTGCTCATAAGTGTGAGGAATGGTTGCAAGTCACTTTTTCCAGAGTCACTAAACAAATGATTGTTAAGTCAAGGACTCCTGATAAAAAATTGTGGTTAGCCACCAGCTGAGCTACTGAAACTGAGTATCCCCTTCCATTTCTCAAAATTACATCTCAGTTGCAGATAAAAAAATACCAACAGTCCATTAACAGTGTCAAACATGAAGTGCTGGAGAATCAGATTCTAGCTGAGCACATTTGGCTTCATTTTATTTCTACCAAACTTTGCACTGTGTGGTCTCAAACGATTAGAATTTCCCAAGTTGGTGCTCTCAGGTATTCCTAAAATTCAGTGGTAGGATTCAAAATTTTTTACTACCAGTTCTGTGGGTGTGGCTTGGTGGCTGTGGCTTGATGGGCATGGCAGGGGAAGGATACTGCAAAATCTCCATTCCCTCCCCACTCCTGGAGGAAGGTTACTGCAAAATCCCATCCCGTCTCCATCCCACTAACCTGCTTTCCAGTTCCATTCTCCTGTGCAGGGCAACAAAAGAAGACCCAGCCAATCAGCTGGGACTTGGGAGGCAGAGAATAGATGGGGGCGGGGACAGTGAGAGGTGGTATTTGCCAGTTCTCAGAACTACTCAAAATTTCTGCTTCTCCAGCACTGGTCAGAACCTGCTGAATACTACCTCTGCTAAAATTCTTCATGGTTTGGCTATTTAGGAATCATCTCTGGGAGCAGGGCCTTTGCAGCTGGAAGACAGTGGAGCCAAATTGAAATGATCAGATGGAATACTTGTAATTCAAGGCAGTAAAATAAATGAGCTAAGATTAGTTCATGAGATTTCTCAGGAGGCTCCTGTTTACTGGACCTTTACTTTCAGTGAACAAAAATATGATGAAGGAAAGCAAAATCCATTGATATAGAACTCAGTGAGAAGAAGGGGGGGGCAGTCAAATGAACTGTCAACTCTGAAACAACCCTGGCTGAAGCCATCTTGTGCTTCCTCAAAGTTGCCACGAAGCCTGAGAAAGAAGGGGATGGGGGACGTACATAGCCCAGCTTACCATCAAAACAAAAAGCTATCCTGTGGGAACCAAGGTCATCGTAACAGGTGGCTGGTGAAGGAGGACCATGTGATTGATGACACTGGGAGTGAGGAGTTTCATTTTAATTAGATGAAAACCACGGGAAATTTCAGAGTTGGTTTTTACTGGCTGTGCTGATACGATGTATGCAATCAACATGTTCTTAGAGGAATCTACCTGCCTTGGAGTTCTGCTTTCGATGGATGCATTATTTGGAACGCTGACATGAACTTTATACAGGTAGTTCTCAACTTACAGCAGCTCACTTAGCGACAGTTCACAGTTTTGTCATCACTGACAAAAGTAACGTATGACCATTTTTCAGTTACAACCATGAGAGCATTTCCAGGGTCTTGTAATCAAAATTCAGATGCTTGGCAATTGATTCATATTTATGACAGTTGTAGGGTCCAGGGATCATGTTAAACACCTTTGGCAACCTTCTGACAAGCAAAGTCCAATGGGAAGGTAGATTCACTTAACAACTATGTTACTGATTTAACAAGTGCAGTGATTCACCGAACAACTGTCGCAAAATGGAGCAAAACTCACTTAACAAGTGTCTCACTTAGCAACAGAAATTTGAGGCTCAATTACAGTCGTAACTCAAGGACTACTTGCACTCCAAGTCAAACCTGGGCACTTTATGGCCAGTGGGTCACATCCTGCCTATGGGCTGTCCCTATCCATCCTGTGACATCAGTGGTGTTGGAGTAGGAAGGGATGTAAGCAGCACTGAGGGTGAGGGATGGCGGCATCCACGGGTGGGGCAGCATCAGCATCAGGATGGGGTGGCATGGCCCTTCCCATCAGATCCAGTTTTTCATATGGCCCCTTGGGAAAATTAATTGCCCATCGCTGTTTTAGGGCCTCTCAATGTTTCCGCTGAAACCTAGATCTTTTAGATACCAATAGCACTTAATTTCTATACCGCTTCACAATTCTTTTACATCCCTCTCTAAGAGGTTTACAGAGTCAGCATATTGCCCCCAACAATCTGGGTCCTCATTTTACCCACCTCGGAAGGATGGAAGGCTGAGTCAACCTTGAGCCTGGTGACATTCAAATTGCCAAATTGCAGGCAGCAGAAGTCGCCTGTAGTACTTCATTCTAGCCACTGTGCCACCATGGCTCGAGATTGTCTATGATTGCTTGCAATTAATCCATTATTTATTTTGCATTTGATTTTGCACAGATTTGATCTGTGATTTTTCCATTCCCTACAAAACATTGGAGCCCCACCTTAGAAATTCTTGACCCTCAGCTTCACACAGGCATACTAATTTTTTTCACAAAGAAAGTACTGTGGATTCTGAATTCCTTCCTCCCACAAAGCAACTCAAGAGACATAAATGCTTATATAAAAGTGTGGTAGGTCTATACTCCTTGTTGTAAATGCCTGAATGCTGTTTTAGGGCCTCTCAGTGTTTCCACTGAAGCCTAGATCTTCTAGATACCAATAGCACTTAGACTTACATACCACTTCACAGTACTTTTACAGCCCTCTCTCAGTTGTTTACAGAATCAGCATATTGCCCCCAACAATCTGTGTCCTCGTTTTACCCATCTCAGAAGGATGGGAGGCTGAATCAATCTTGAGCCAGAGAGAATCGAACTGCCAAACTGCTGGCAGCCAGCAGAAGTAGCCTGCATTACTGCATTCTAACCATTGTGCCACCATAGCTCTACATTGTCTATGATTGCTTGTAATTAACCCATTATTTATTTTGCATTTGAATCTGTGATTTTTTTCATTCCCTACAAAATGTTGGAGTCCCACCTCAGAGATTCTTGATCCTCAGCTCATATACAGGCATATTAATTGTTTTCACATGTCCTCTAAGAACATGTTTATTGGAAAGGACTGTAGGTTTTGAATTCTTCCCACAAAGCAACTCAAGAGACATAAATGCTTATACAAAAGTGTGGCAGGTCTATGCTCTCTATTCTGAATGCCTTGCAAATGCAATAAAATGCTGCTGGTTATATTTCCAGTTGAATAAAATCAGACTTTGATCCATTTTCAGATTTAATTTTTTTTTGAAGGTGTAGCCCAGATTAATAGCACATGTGAGTTGATAACTGCAAAGAAGGAAGATATTCTTAAAGACCAAACTATGACATATCATCTATTCTAATTACATTAAAAGTGGGATGAGAAAACACTTTTACATAAAACATCAATGCATAGAGACATCCAGTAAAGCCCCTTGTGAACTAATCCATTTTAGGAAGTAGGAACAGATTCTGTGATTGAATATTGCATGTGTAACAATAAAAATTCAATGGGAATGGAAAACACAAGGAAAATAGCACATTGAGATATAGATTTTGCTCACTGTTCTGTATGATAAACCACCTTTTCATATAGAGTACACTGAAATATGCAAAATAAAATGCCAGAATTGTAAATTGATGTCTATCCTATTTAGATACTCTTTATAAACGTTCTTCTCTCCTCTTTCTCTTCTTTTTTTCCCCCTTTCCTCGCTTTTCATATTTTATCATGACTTAGCTCACACTGCCATCTAGGGGTTTTAGAAACAAAAAAAAAATCCCCATTTGAAAACATCATAGCAAGAGCTGTTGTAACATGAATAGGGTGAAATGCATTTGAAATGCATTTGTTACACATGGTGGATCACAGACACTAGAAGAGGAGTTTCAAAATTGATAAGATAACTACTGAAACAAGGGAAGGCATCAAATCTTTCATGAAAGAAGACCCCTGGAGGAATTTTACCATTGCTATGGTTTTTGGTCTTTTCTGATGTAGATGGAATGCTTGTGCAAATCTTTCAAAAGTCATGCTCTCCAACATTTGGAAGTGAATAGAATAGAATAGAATGGAATGAAATGGAATGGAATGGAATGGAATGGAATGGAATGGAATGGAATGAAATGGAATGGAATGGAACGGAATGGAATATTCTTTATTGGCCAAGGGTGATCAGACATGCAAGGATTTTTGTTTCTGTGTATAAGCTTTCAGTGTACATATAAGCAACAAGTGATAAATCATGATCATATTCATAAAATACAATAATCATAAATCATAAGATACAGTCAACAAATGATAGTCATAAGATACCAATAGGAGTAGATAATAGGAAAGATGAGAAGGATAATATGAAATGTATCTCTTTGAATAATTAAAGCAGCCACAACTTTTTCTAAAGTCATGCAGCAATTTCCAGATGCCTCTATATGCATGTTCATGCACAATCACTTCACGTCACTGGGGAAAAAATTCTTAAATGGAGAGAGAGATAGTCTTTTTATTAAAATGTTCTTTATTAGGCCAGTATGACATTTGTCAGCCGACCTTTTTGTTGCAGCTATCTGTCCTGATTGCCAGAAACTGAAATTGAAAGAGGATCACTGCCTTGAAGATTTTCATATACTTTGGCATATTTTTGATTTGGTATCTATACAAAACAAAAAGAAGACTTCTTCAGTTTTAAGCTGTGTACCTTTGATGCATTGAAAATAGTATTTGTTTTATTCCTTCAATTATAGAGAAATAGTGGCTGAATCAACTAATTATAAAATCAAGAAGGTCTGGAAGTGACCAAATTATTGGTAGTGAGATACTCCTCTATATTTTTTAGGCAACTGATAGGAATCTTGCGTCTTACTTTGAATTCTTTGGAAATATATGTAATCTACATTCTGAATCCAGGGATGGAACATGGAATACTAAAGCCTACTGAGTTCTGGAACAAATGGAATCTGAGTTACACTCAGGCTTTAAGGACGCTGCAGCAATGAACAGATCTATGGAGTTCTGATCCAATTGCAAAGAACAATAACCATATAACCGATTGCTGCAAGATTCTATGTTGACTCTCTGTCTTTCAGCTATTAGCAGTGCTCAAACAGGATTACGCTACCAAAAAATGTATTGCTTCAAGAAATCCATATAGAATCTCCTCTCTTCAGATAAGAAACAATCAACTGAGAAAGAAGAACAGCACAAGTCAGTGGCAATCAAAGTTCACAAAATGGTCTGACAGAAAACTAATCACAGATGTTTTCTATGGAGAAGATGACTCTTTGGAGATGTAATTTGAAGTCTGAGGCCAAGGGGAAAAAGGTGAAAATAAAAGAATGGAACATCTGTCTTTGTACATGGTGGTCTCTTGGTCTGAAAAAGCAATCAAAGCTACAAAATATACCTTTCTCTACATAGCCCTCACCTAACCACGAACAATATGACATTTATGAAATAAAAAAAATAATTTTACAATTGTGATGATTGTTTGGTAGGATTTCTCAGAAAACTCTCTTGTAATAAAGCATTTTGCTGCAGACAAAATATTTTAACAGGAGAGATAAAACAAGTGTAAACCAAATCCAAACTGTACCTTACACTATATTTTTGAAAACTGGTAACAGCTTCTATTAACTTTGCCATGTATTGCCAGCAATCATTCTTTATTAACTGACAGTCATTTTATACATTGCTTTAATAGTATTCTCTTACATTATTTGTTTCATTTTCGTTCTTACATTTTATTCATAAAGCAAGAGTTTAAGAACCAAATTAGATTTAAATTAGACTGTGTGACAGATAGGGCTTCCATAAACCGTGTTGCTCTTCTGACGAAAGGGAGATGAAACTGGGGAAAATAAAATTTCTGTAATTCAACTCCTGGGTCTTGCAGCATACAGCTCTGTCTATGGGAATTGTCTATGGGAATTGGACAGTTACTTAGGAATTATGAGCTGTCCCCTTAAGGAATGCATCATGGTAAATGTAGTTAAAGGTATCCTGGGAAATGTAGTTCATGTAATGTAGCCACATCTGTAATCCTGATTTGTCACTAAATTGACCCTTGATGAGTTGGCATTTTTCCTCACTTTTGCCTGAATTCCCTAATTCATGGCAGCTGCTTTCTATCGTTAGGAGTTGGGTTAGGAGATAACCATATTTTAATACAAGGCAGATATGCAAAGGATAGGTAATTAAAGAACTTGGACACTAATGTGAGTTACGAGGATACCTGATGAACCAATAAATGTACTTTGTTATGGACGTCTTGTTGAGTTTATCTATCTGCATCTGAACAGCTTAAAAATCCATTACTGTGCAGAAGACAGAAAATAAACGTTTCAGCATTTCTTTTCTCCATTGAGAGAAAAACCAATTTGAAAGAGACATACATCTCTCTTTCTCCCTCTCTCTCCCTCTCTCTCTCTCTCTCTCACACACACACACACACACAAACACACATACAGACAAGGAATAAACTCAATATATATACACATATATATCTTGAAATATGAATCTTCATTTATACAAAACATAGCATTCCAGGCATTTTATGAGATGGTTCTGGTTTGCTATAATCAATGAGATCGATTTTCAGCTCCTAAGTTAATATGAAGAATTTAAAAATTGAGAAACAGTTTGAAGTTACACAGAACATAGGAAAAATGAGAGTCAATAAGGCTACAAACACAGACAGACAAAATAAATTAAACTTTAATGCAAGGTCTAAGCAGAGAAGTTACTTATTCCTTGGAGATAGTTGGAATCTTGGAACAAAATCCTCTGCTCCTTTGTCCCTGGATCTCCCACAGCCTTGGGAGACAATTCCAACTATTTTTAAAGTTGTTGGAGAGATAGTGCGCAATAACATATTGTTTCAGTCTTCTGAGCTTTGCACTAGTCTTCAAAGAGTTTGAATCTATGATAAACAAGGGTCAGCTGTGCATGTGCTTTTTCCACAGATTGAATTGCAAGTAGAAATGTTGGTAAGTATAATTGCTTATGGTTAAGATGACACCTTGCCAGGGCACCCATAAGAGCAGATAAACATCGATTAGTCCAGAGCACTGGTGGGGACTAATGTTAATTTTAAAGTGTTTTCAACTGTGAAATGAAGAGTTCAGATAGTTGTAGTACAATCTGAGTTTTCCCTTGTGATCTCTGAGGTTTATCCTATTGGCACCTGCTTTGCTATCATTGCATCAGAGCCTCTAAGAATCAAGAAATTCCTCTTGGTTTTCCTTCTTCCTGAAGAATTATGTGATTGATTGATTAACTGATTAATCCTCACCTACAGCAGCCAAATGGAGTTTTGCAAAAAGAATCAGTAAGTCAATCTTCCTCAATAAACTGAATTACATTCCATGTATATGAAATGCTTTTTGCATTGAAGTCATAAAGTAGAGATCCTTTTAGCCTATATAACAACAGAACTGTAATGATACTAGAAATCAAAATGTTTCATGAGTAAACCTATGGAAATAATCACCAACAAAGAACTGATTCCTAAAGCCCCTATCACACTGCACCAACGGATGGAAAGAGGATATAAAACGGAGAAAAACACTTGCCATCCATTGATTAACGCGATGCTTCCATTCTGTACTCACTGCCTCCGTTTTGCTTCATCTCTATCCGTCCAGCATCCGTCTATTGATGTTTCATCCGCTCAAAGGGTTTTGAGCTGCTCAAAACTTTTGAGTGGATAATGTATCCAATGCGTCCGTTCTGCATCCACTAGGCATACAGGGGACATCCGTTCTGAATCCGTTACGCATCCGCTATATCCGCTAGGCATCCGCTGCGCATCCGCGCAACTCGCATCTGCTCGGACGCAGGGAGGAAGCGGAACGGACGCAGAACAGACGCGCAGCGTTAGTAGCACAGACGGAGAAAGGATGAAAACGGATGCAGCACGCAAAGAAAGCATTTAAAATGGAAAAAACNGCTTCCATTCCGCATCTGCTTTCCATCCGCTCTGCGTCTTCCCCCCGTCCATTCCTTTCCGTGTTATCTGCTCTGGTTATGCAAATTTTTGCCCCTTTTGAGAGCGGATAACAACAGATGGAACATTTTTCTCGTCCGCTGTGTCCTTTTTACAAACATTTTGCATCCGTTGGGCAGTGTGACAGGGCCTTAAGGTAGCACAATGTCCTTGGCCCACTAGCAAAAGAAAAAAAGACAAGAAAATATTTTTAAGTGGGGGAGGGGAGATTTTGTAGAAGTTGGTGGAGAAAATATAAGAAAAGGGCATGCAAAAAGATGTTACTTAACTTGAGTCATTTAGGAAAGGGGGGGAAATGGAATCATGACTTCCAGTCTGCTGTCTTTCATATGACAGAAGGAGGAGAGAAGGAAAAATGAACGAAGGCAAGGAAAGTTCCTCCAATTAAGAAAGGGAGTGTGGGGGGGAGACAGAATGAAAGAAGACTATTACTATTTACTACTATTACTAAGGTTACTATTTTCTTCTCTAACTGGCTGAAAGGTCAAGCACCATCTTAAACTTTTCTTTGGCAAAATCATTAATGTACTGTGCAATCAAAAGAACCTTGATGGGACCTTCTCAATGATTATACTAATCAAAGTGCTTTTCTGAAGTCTTCTGTTTGACATCAGCAAAAGGTAATAATACACTGAATTTTGGGATATTCAAATACTAGAATTATAGATTATTCTATGTCTCAAGATTCTGTATCCATAGTTAATGTTCAGCATCAAAAAAAGAAGAAAATTTCAGAAATTAGGTCACAAAATACAGTATATACATACAGTTTAAATGTTTCTTCCTTTTATGTTTCCCTTGGATCACACCAAGCTATTTCTATAGCAAAAGGATCTGAAGTCTGCAGCTATTCTTGGAAATACACATTATGCTAAAGGTGGAAGCTTAATTTTGCAGTCTGGCAATTTGTTATATAATAAAAATGTTAACCCTTTTTTGGTATAAAGTTTAAATTTAATTATATTTGGTCTTTATGGTTTCACTATTTGAGCTTAAGCCCCTGTAACACTGAACCAATGGATACAAAGAGGATGTAAAACGGACAAAAAAGCTTGCCATCCGTTGTGTACTCACTGCATATGTGTTTCATACGCTCTATCCGTAAAACATCCGTCTACTGCTATTTCATCTAGTCAAAAAGCACGTGGCCTGCAAAGCTCCAGCCAACTCAGGGTCCAATTATTTCAACTACAAGGGCTTCTTCAGCATCATCCTCTTTGCCATGTTTTATGCTGACCACAAGTTCATGTACATCGATGCTTCAGGCAATGGGTCAGCTTCAGATGCCCAGATATACAACGCCAGTGACCTCAAGGGTGGGCTGGAACGCAACCTCATCATGGGTTTTCCCAGATCCAGACCCCCTACCAACGACACACAAGATGTGCCCTACTTCATCGTGGGTGATGATGCTTCTCTCCCTCAGAACCTACCTCATGAAGCCTACACTTCCAGATACCTCACCCGTGAAGAGAGGATCTTCAACTACAGGCTGTCCAGGAAGACAGGTGGTGGAAAATGCCTTTGGCATCTGGCCAACAGGTTCCAGGTACTCTTCACCACCATGCAGCATTGCCCACAGACCGTGATGGAAGGATCGTGGAGCTTGCTTGGAATCCCTGCATAATCTCATGGCGCACCACTACCCAGTCTTGCAGAACAGGCCTGTGGACCGTCAACAAGGCAATGGGGTCATGGAGTTGGTGAATGGAGCAAGGACTAAACCTGATGGACACTGTGGATGTGCAAGACTCACAGAGCTTCACAATGGAGGGAAAAGCAGCGCAACCTCCTGAAACACTGGTGCAACTCCCCAGCTGGAGCAGGGAGTGGCAAGACAGGATGATGATGCTTAATGGATGCTTCCTACAAGCCTGTCTCATCACACTGATGACATTGTGCCATGTTGTTGAGTGGCCTTACAATTAAATAGGGCATTAATAAAGAGTTTTGTTTATGTTGAACATGTGTGGATCAATGATTAAATTGTTATTTGATAATTGAAGGGCCAAAGGTGTTGGCAGCTGGTCCAGGGTGACCATACAGTCCACTATGCTTGCACTGATAGTTATTCATCCCACTATCCTAACGCATCCCACAGTATCCATCACAGCTAGTCGCCTCTTACCCATGCCCACAGTTATCAATTCCCATCCACAGCTGTCCATCCCACTAGTCTATCCTTTACGCAATCCACAGCTATCATTACCATCCCACAGCTATCCATCCCACAGCTATCCTTACCAATCCCAAAGCAACTGCAAAAGGCTTTACCCTTTTTTCAAAGTTTTCACGCAGACACTTTTTTAAAATAAAAAAAATGAACCAAGTGCGTGAAGCAAAGAGTAACCTTTATTAATAACTGTCTTAAGTGAACTGTATGACTTTATTAAAAAGCAAAATGACCCCCAAGTAAAGTGTCTTTAAGCAAAGATAAGGTGAACAGGTAACAACTCAGTCTCTGCACCTCTTTTTCAGTCACTGTGAGGTGTGCCCATGGTCTCAGATGTAAGGGGCAGGGACTGTGGAGGTGGCTGTTGCTGGGTGCTGGTCTGAGGTGCCATTGGGGGCCTGGCCACAAGAGTAAAAAGGAGATGGTGTGTGCAGGAGCCTTAGAGAGCTGACTCAGTCCCGTGAGGTTGAAGAGCCTTCCTCAAGGACCTGGGATGTGAAGCCCAAGACTGATGACAGATGTTCTGAGGAAAGGGCTTGGCTGTGGGGTGGAGGAAGGAGGATGTGTAGTGGGGCTGTCTGGTCTGCAGCTGGGTCAGCTGAGCCATCTGTGGCATCTTGTGGCATCCGAGGAACCTGGGTCTGGACTGGGAAGGGCTGCCTCTGCTTGTGGGAAGTCCTGGTAATGGTAGGCTTGTGTAGGCGAGGGGGCTGCTGAACTCGTGGAAGGGGGCTTTGGGGTCTCGGGTGGAGGAGCGAACCTGGAATGGGGTAGCAGCAGGTTCAGCTGAGCCTGGAGGGTGGTGCAGAAGAGCTGTGATCCTCTCCTTCATCGCCCTGGTACTGGGCCTCGGGCATGTCCATGAGGGTCTGGCTCACGTACGTGATGAAGGGTTGCGGTTAGAGGATGGTATGTTGAAGTGGACCAGCTGGGAGAGGATCTGTGCTGGCTTTGATTGTGTCCTCTGATCTCCAAGCGAGGACAGTGTGGCTCTGTCCCTCCGGTCGCCTCTCTCTGCTGCTTTCAGTGGAGGTGGAGCTGGGGTGGGGGTGGGTTGCTCTCTGGTGGCTGCCTCTTCTTGCTCCATCTGAGACAGGGGATCCTCCATGTCCTCTGGCATGGGGAGTGCAGCTGTGGGGGGGTCCTTGTTGTGGCGCCCCTCCAATAAGACACTGCCTGGACACGATAGCTGTCTCCTTGGCTGGAAGAGGAGTGCTTTTCTGTGGGCTTGTCTGAGGGAGATGGGTTCAGAGGGGCTGCTCCTCAGTGGTGGATCTCACCCTCAGGAAGCTGCACTGGCCATGACATAGGTCCCCCGGTCAGTTAGATTGACAGCGGGCTGCCGGATCTCTTCAGGTACAGCTTTCTTACCAGGTATGCATATGTTTCACACGCCAGGAGGACATCTGAAGTGTAGCCAGGCTCTCCGCCTTTCTGTCTCCCATGCTGCCTGCTTCCTCTTGGTGTCGCGATAGGAGCCTGTGGCCCTTCCTCCACAGATACTCGTTTCTCCTCAGCCATTCAGCACCTCTTCCTCAGGGTCGTTGGAATTGGAATACTGTTTCCTCTCCCCCTTCTCCTTGCCTTGCTTCTTCCTCCCTCTGGCAGGGGCTTCAAGCCTTCAGCAGCAGGGCTTTGAGGCCTTGGGGCTGGTCCACCACAGCAGCAGCAGCAGGAGATGCAGCAGCAGGAGAGACAGCAGCAGCAGCAGGAGAAGCACCAGAAGCAACCAGCAGCACCACCAGGAGAAGCAAGCAGCAGCAGCAGAGAAGGCACCAGCAACACCCAGCAGCAGGAGGAGAAGCACACCAGCAGCAACACAGGAGCAGCCAGGAGCACCACAACAGCAGCACCAGCAGCTTCAGAGTCAGCACCAGGGGGTGGGATGGTGGTTCTGTTCCTTCTTGCCAGGGCTGGCAGGAGTAGGCACAGGCTTCCTCTTCTTCCCATGGTGTTTTCTCAAGATGTCTCTGGCAGCAGGTCTTTCCTCTGAATGGTGACCTGCTTGCGAGCTACATCCTTTTATATCCGCGGAGCTTCCGCAATTCATCCTCCCCACATGTGCAGTGAATGCTTTGCATCCTCTAGGCATCCGCTATGCATCCTATAGGCGTCCGTGATGCATCCACGTCATCCGCTACGCATCTACTACGCATCTGTTCCTTCTGCTACGCGTCCGTTTCGCTGTTCTCCCTCGGAAGCTCTGCGGATGTGTCATCCGCTTCCATCCGCTTTCATCTGCTAGGCTTCCTACAAACGTCCGCTTTACATCCCTGCTACATCCTCCCCACATCCATTCCTTTCTGTTGTTGTCTGCTCTGTTTATGCAAATTTGGGGCACTTTTGAGAGCGGACAACAATGGTTGGAAAATTTGCTCATCCGCTGTGTCCTTTTTACATACGTTTTGCATCTGTTGGCCAGTGTGACCTCGCCTTTATATTGTTCTATATTGGATGCTTTTATTTCTGTAAACCATTAGCGCTCACAAAATTATGCCAGTTTATAAATCAGAATAATTAATAAATCTGATATTTCATGGGCAGAGTCCACAATGTATGTGCAATCATTTCCCTGGGATACAAACTAGCTACCTCTCATTGTATGGCAATGAATTCCAAATGCTATTCAGTTAACCCTCCTCATTTTTTTCTTTTGCTGAAAAAGATCAGTTTTTGTTCAAGAGCTTCTCAATGTAGCAACATTTTTAAGTAACAGATGGGCAATGGATTCTGGCAATGTAAAATTGAGCCCCCTGAATAAATTTTATTACAGATTTATTTATTATTCAATTAATGTCTACCTCATTATACTGATTCTAGGCATCTAACAATATTTAAAATCAAGATACAAACAACCTAAAACATTAATGCTTACAATAACAGCAAAGGTAAAACTAATGTGCCATAATCAACAACTTCAGAGGCTCCAAGTAACAATCTGAACTCTGTGTCAAGGAACACATCTAATCCTTCAAAGTTTTATGACGTATCAACTGGCAGTATCAGAGTATTCTAATCAAGAGCAGACTGGTATTCCAAGGGGCAGATGCTGTGGCATAAAAGCATACTTTCTGGATCTGGAAAGATTATTAGTTTTAAGTGACAGGACCATCAGTGCACCTCTCCTGCTGAATTGAATGGGACAGTAGAAATGCTTGGAGAGAGATGATTTCACTATGGCATGAGGGCTTTGTAGATAATATCCAGCAGTTTCAACTACATCCAAAAGCTCCCTGGCAGCCAATATCTGTCAGCTGCTTTCTTGTGCCTAACTATAATGTAGTGACAGTCTTCCATGAATGCTGATGAGGGTAGTTCAGGTGGGCAATATTTGGGAAAGAAATGAAAGTAATTTCTGTATCTTTCCAAGATGCTGCATAAAGGTACCTGGCTGGGAAAAGAAGGCAGTTGTATACCAACCTTGTTTGAAGTGACCATTCTAAAAACTTCCTGTTTGGACCTGAAAGGTCATAGGGGGTCAGCGATGTGAGGCACTTACAGCCCCTGTCACACTGCACCAACGGATGAAAAGAGGATGTAAAACGGAAAAAAACACTTGCCATCTGTTGGTTAACGCGATGCTTCCGTTCTTGACTGCATCTGCTTCATTTTGCTTCCTCTCTATCCGTCCAGCATCCATCTATTGACATTTCATCCGCTCAGAAGTTTTTGAGCTGCTCAATATCTTATCAGCGAAATGTATCCAACGCGTCCGTTTCGCATCCGCTAGAATATGGAGGACATCGTTCTGCATCCTATATCGCATCCGCTTAATCCGCTAGGCATCCGTTGCACATCCGCGCAACTCGAATCCACTCCAGTGGTAAACGATCAAAAGCGGAACGGACACGCAGCTTTAGTAGCACGGACGTAAAAGGATGAAAGCGGATGCAGCACGCAAAGAAAGCATTTAAAACGAAAAAATGTTCGCAGGAGGGACCAATCTCGATATTAAGGATGCTAGAGGATGCCTAGAGGATGCAAAGGACACATAGTGGAAAACCTTATATCTCTATAAAAAGAGGGAGCAATTCACCTGGATCTCACTTTCAACCAGCAGCCCAGTTGTGAAGACCTCTGCAGGCTTCATCTGCCTCTTCCTCTTCCACAGCATCCAGTCATGTCCACCATGGATCGTAACAAACTCCTTTGAGTAGCCCCATCTACAGGCTCTGTGAACTCTACTACGGGAAGAAAAAGGAGTGTCCAAGAAGCATCTGGTCCGAAGATGATCAAAGCAGAGTACAGACTGTACAACAAGCTGATTGGTGGAGCTCAGGAACGAAGACACTCTGGCATTCCAGAACTTCTATATGCCTCCAGCCATGTTTACAAGTTGTGCAGCGCCTGACACCCAGTTGACCAAGCAGACACATATCCCCCGCACCTACTCCTGGGCTCAATGGTCACTGACTCTGCACCATCCTGGCCTCAGGGACCACCTACAGGAGCATGCAGTATGGCTGGAGGGTGCCACACAACACCATCAGCAGTGTGTTCAGAGAAGTGGTGCAGGCCATCATCGAAGAATACATGGAGGAGCTCCTCCAGTGCCCCACCAGCTGAACAACTGGAAGAAAGTTGCAGAGCAGTGGTATCAGTATATATCCCCACACACCGTTGGAGCCATAGATGGCAACACGTGGCCTGCAAAGCTCCAGCCAAGTTGGGTTCCACTTATTTCAACTACAAGGCCTCTTCAGCATTGTCCTCTCTCTTGCATGGTCGGATGCTGAATACGAAGTTCATGTACATTGATGCTTCAGGCAACGGCTTCATGTTCAGATGCCCAGTATACAACACCATAGTGACCTCAAGGGTGGCTGAACGCAACCTCATTCATGGCTTCCCAATCTCAGACCCTCCTCAATGACACGCAAGATGTGCCCTACTTCATCATGGGGGATGACCGCCTTCTCCCTCACAACCTACCTCATGAAGCCTACAACTTCCAGATACCCACCCGTGAAGAGAGGATCTTCAACTATCAGCTGTCCAGGGCAAGGTGGGTGGTGGAAGAATGCCTTTTTGCATCCTGGCCAACAGTTCCAGGTACTTCTCACCCCATCAGCATCGCCCACAGACCGTGAAGGATCGTGGAAGCTTGCTGCATCCTGCACAATTCTCATGCCACCGCTACCCAGTCTTGCAGAAACAGGCTCGTGGACCTCCAACAAGCAATGGGACATGGAGCCTGGGAATGGAGGCAAAGGCAAAACCTGATAGACACTGAGAGTGTGCAAGCGCCCAACAGAGCCTCACGTGAAGGAAGAAGCAGCGCAACCTCCTGAAACACTTGGTGCAACTCCCCAGGCTGGAGCAGTGGGAATGGCAAGACAGGATGTGTAATGATTAATGGATGCTTCCTTGAGGCTATCTCATCACACGGATGAGATTGGGCCATGTATGTTGGGTGGGCCTACAATGAACAGGGCATTTAATAAAAGAGTTGTGTTTATGTTACATGTTTGGATCAATGATTACATTAGTATGATTGATAATGACGGGCCATAGGTGTGCACCGGAGGTGACCATACAGTCCCACTATCTTCAGTGAGGTTAATCTATCCCACAGCTATTACACATCCCACAGGTATCCTAACTCACTCCCACAGCTATTACCCATCCCACAGCTATCCCTCCGCATCCCACTATCCTTACCCATCCAAGTAGGTATCCTTACCCATCCCACAAGCATGCAAAGGCTTAAACCATTTCTAAAAGTTTCCACCAGACTTTATTTACTAAAATAAATGAAGCAAGTGTGTGAAGCTGTAAAAGAAAAATGACCCAAGTCAAGTGTCCAAATAAAGTCTACAGGTAGCCACCCAGTTTCTCTGGACTCTTCTTGGTCACTCGGGGTGTGCCAGTCTCAGGGGTGAAGGGTCCAGGTGCTGTGGAGGTGGCTGGTGCTGGGATGCTGGTCTGAAGCCCCACTGGGGTGCCTGGCCCAAGAGGACAACAGGTGATGGTGTGTTGAGGAAGCTCTTGGACAGCGTGTCTCAGCCCCGTGATGTTGAGAGCTTCTTTCTCCATGCCATGGAGTGTCAGCCCCAGTACGAGGACAGATGTACTGAGCGCCGGGCTTGGCTTGGGTGGAGGAAGGAGCAGTGTAGTGGGCTGTCTGCTCTGCAGCTGGGTGAGGACTGGCATGGGGGCATCTGTGGCGTGGGTGGCATCGGTGGCGTCAGTGGCATCAGTCGTGGGGGGCATTGGTGCATCAGTGGAACCGTGGCAACGTCTGCGTCTGATGACTCTGTGCTGGACTTGGAAGGCTTGCTGCCTGTGCTGCTGGACCTCCTGGTAGCCGTAGCCTTGGTAGGTGCGGGGCTGTGGGAAGCCTTGGAATGGAGGGACATCATCTGGGTGGAGGAGCAGACCTGGAGTGGGTGGGAGCAGGTCCTCTGGGCTGGAGGTTGTGAAGCAGCTCGGTGATCTGGTCTTCACCACCTGTACTGGGGTTCCACCATGTCCATGAGGGTCTGGTTCACATAGGTGAGAAGGGCTTGCGTTGGAGGATGAGGAGTCGGTGTGGACCAGCTGAGAGAGGATATCTATGCTGCTCCGGATGGTGTCCCTGATCTCAGCAGGACAGTGTCGCTCTGCCCTCCTGTCTGTCTCTCTGCCTTTCTGTGGAGGTGGAGCTGGGGTGGATGCGGGTAGGGCTGTGTTGGAAGTGCGTCTCCTTTCTCCCACTGCACCAGGGAGTCCTCCACACACTCACCACGGTTAAACAGCTGTCCGCGGTTCTCCGCCGTGGGACGCCCCACAAACCTGCCTGGACAGGAGCTGACTCTCGGCCGGAAGAGGACTCCTCTCAGCAGGCTGCCAGAGAAGAGATCGTGAGAGGGGCTGCTGCTGATCCTCGGTGGTAGATCTCACCCTCCAGGAAGCTGCACCTGCCATGACATAGGTCTCTCTGTCCGTCAGCTAACTGTGCCTGGGCTGATTTTCTTGAGATGCAGCTTTCCTACCAGGTGTGCATGTGCTTCCACCAGCTGAGGAGCACCCCGATGTGTAGCCCAGGCTCTCCGCCTTCTCTCCCCAAGCAGCCTGCTTCCTTTTTGTGTCCCTGTAGAGCCGGTTGTCCCTTCCGCCACAGATAGTCATTCTCTCTCAGCCACTCCAGCACCTCATCCGTGTGTTCCTCCTCAATGGAGTATTGCCTCCTCTCCCTATCACGCGTCTGCCTCTTCCTCCTCTGGCAGGCCATATGGCCTCATCAGAGGGCTTCGAGGTTGATGGGCTGCTCCTCCACACACCAGCAGCAGCAGCAGCAGCAAGATCATCATCATCAGCAGCAGCAGCAGCACCAGCAGTATCATCATCAGCAGCACAGCAGCAGCAGCACCAGCAGACCAGGATCACAGCAGCAGAGTAAGCACAGGAAGCCCCAGCAGGACCAGGAGCGACGAGCAGGACCAGGAGCATGAGCAGGACCAGCAGGACAGCAGACCAGCAGGATGAGGAGCAGCTCAGCAGAGTAAGCACCAGCAGAAGCACCACCGCAGGAAGCAGCATCACAGAGTAAGCAAGAGCAGAAGCACACCGCCATAAGCATCATCATCAGCTCCTCCAGAAACAGAAAGCAGCAAAACCCCAGCCGCAGAAGAGCGAGCCCTGCTACAGAACACCCAGACAGAAGCAAGTGAGGGACAGGGCAGGAGGGTGCCCTGTCCCTCTTGCCAGGCTGGCAGCAGATGGCTGAGGCTTTTCTCTTCTCCCATGGTTGTGGGGTTGCTGGCTGGCAGGAGGCTGGCAGCAGCTGGCAGAAGGCTGGCAGGAGGCTGGCAGAAGGCTGGCAGCAGGCAGGCACCAAGGCTCACAGGCAGGCAGGCACCAAGGCTGGCAGACAGCAAGGCTGCAGGGAGAGGCAGAGCACACGCAAGGCTGGCAGGAGACGGCAGGCAGGCAACAGCAAGGCTGGCAGGGAGGCTGGCAGGATGGCAGGCAGCAAGGCTGCAGCAAGCCTTGCAGGCAGGCATGCAGGGCAGGCTGGCAAGGCACTCAATGTGTCTGGATGCAGGTCTTTCCTCTGAATGGGACCTGCTTCCGAGCTGCTTCCCTTTATATCCGCGGGCTTGACGCAATAAATCCCCCCCGCATGCGCAGTGAACGCTCTGCATCCGCAGGCTTTCCGCTATGCATCCGCTAGCTTGCTATCATCCGTTTCATCCGCTGTGCATCCGCTGTGCATCCACTTCATCCGTTCGACGTGCCGCTCTGCTCCGCTCTTTCGTTCCGCGTCCGCTTTGCTGAGGTCTCCCGGAAGCCTAGCGGATGTGCATCCGCTCTCATCTGGTCCCATCTGCTAGGCTTCCGCTCTGCATCCGTTTTCCATCCACCCTGCGTCTCCCCCCATCCATTCCTTTCTGTGTTATCCGCTCTGGTTATGCAAATTTTTGCCCCTTTTGGAGCGAGAGCGGATAACAACAGATGGAACATTTTTCTCGTCCGCTGTGTCCTTTTTACAAATGTTTTGCATCCGTTGGGCATTGTGACAGGGCCTTAAGGGAGGGAAAAGTTGAACACTGTGATTTTGGCATACTATTCTCAGTTCTGGCTATGCATTAGTGCAATGCACTTGACTTCTAATAAAACTATACCTTTCTCAGGAAATAGAGCCAAGGATTGTTTCTATTGTTTTTTTCCACCATCACTCTTCTAAACAAATTATTCCTCGACACTGTCCGAACTATTTACTAAGTCTGCATTACTATTACCATTAATCTTCTCATTGTTCCTATTACCCATCTGCTTCCACTTGTGACTATATGATTGTAACGTTATTACAAACAGGAGATTGGTCTGTAATTTTCAACTAGGCTATCATTAAGTGTTGTACCTTATGATTCTTGATGGGTGTATCTTTTCTTTTTATGCACACTAAGAGCACATGCACCAAGACAAATTCCTTGTGTGTTTAATCACACTTGGCCAATAAATAACTCATTGATTCATTTTATTTATAGTAGTGGTTTAAGTGGTGGCAAGTCTGACAATATCTCTCTGTGTATATACTGGTTTCTGTTTGGGGTAATACAATCCCATCCAGAACAAGTAATGAAAAAATCTCCAAATCCAGGGGTCCTTAAACCCCTCAGTCTTACTAAGATTTAGCTGAAGCCTATTATTTCCTATCCAGGCTTCCACAGCCTCTAGAGACCCTGCAACAAAATCCACAGTATCTCTTGGCTAATCTAGGGTATAGATAATCTACTTCCTCCACAATTCTTTGAAGCCTCAGAACAACCGCATTTTCAACCATCCTCAAAAGATTGAAGACAGAATGAAAATTGGCCAGGTTCAACAGTGGTTCCTTGATAGGGATTCTGTAAGAGTCAATCGGATCACTACCTCTTTCACCACCTCCAAGATCCAACTTCCATGTCATTTCCTTCTCTAATTAGGAGGGATATGGTCTAACATGCAGGTGTTAAGCTTACATTTTTATAAGCCCAACTGAATCAAACTCATACTAGGCTGAATCTCATCCACTTCCATATGATCTGCATAAAGGCCAAAGTCCAGCTAGGAGAAAATCTAGATGATTTTGTCTGACAGATGCCTGGCATATACCTTGATAGTTCTGTCAAATTTATAAATTTTATTGGGTGCCCATCTTAACGTATGGTAACTCTGGGTGGCTGACAGTTACATATATAATTAGAAACATTAAAATACATTAAAACCAAGGAGACAGGGAGAGGGCAGGGGTGAAATGGGGGGAGATGGGATCTGTTATTACTCTATCAACCACATTCATTGCACTGTTCTCCCACTGGGCCTCCAAGCCAACTGTCACAGTCATGTCTTTAGGTCCTTATGAAAAGATGGAATGGTTGAGGCCAACTTCACATCAGGGGGCAAGATGTTCCAGAGGGCAGAAGCAACAGCACAGAAAATCCTCCTCCTGGATCCTGCTAGCCAGAATAATTGAGCTGATGGAACCTGCATCATGGCTCATTTGCTGGTATAAAGTGATACGGGCCTATCCCAGAGGGATAAGACAGTTCCTCAAGTAACATGGACCCATACATGAAGGGCTTGAAAGGTGATCATCAACAGTTTGAATTGTACCGGGAAACAGGCTGACAACCAATGCTGCTTACAGACCAGTGGTGTTAAACGGGACATTCAGAGATGGTATTCAGCAGGTTCTGACCAGTTCTGGAGAACCAGTAGCGGAAATTTTGAGTAGTTCAGAGAACTGGCAAATACCACATCTGACTGGAGATTTTACAATATCCTTCCCCTGGCAGGCTAAGAAGCCACAGAACTGGTAGTAAAAAAATTTGAATCTCACCACTGAGGACATTCTTAGGGGCCTAAAAACTACCACACTCTGTACCAGCTGTAGCTTCTGAATTCTCTTCAAGGATAGGCCCTTATATAGCACATTACAATAGTCCAGCTATGAGATGACTAGGGACTGAATGACCGAACAAGGAATCCTAATCGAGGAAAGGCCGCAGCTGGAACACAACACATAAGTTATGCAAAGGATCTCCTAGCCGTGATTGCCACCTATTTTTCAAACAGGAGTTGCGAGTCCAGGAGAGAGTTCAGAAGTTGTGAACTGTATCTTTCTGGGACAGTGCCATGCCATCCAGAGTCAAAGATGGCAAAGTCTTAGATATGGGAACTCCATATATCCAAAGCCATTTGGTCTTACAAGGGTTCGGTCAAAACCTGTTGTCCCCCATCTAGGTCCCCACAGCTTCCAGAAACTGCAAGAGGGTAACCACAGCAGCACCAAGAATGGAAATATAGAGACAGCTATCCACTGCCATAATAACGGTGCAAAAATATTACTGATTCATTGTCCATAACACCGAACGATAAGCCTTATGGCAACTATGAGGCAGGAGAATCCTGACATCTTAATTGTGGCTGTAGCTTGTGCTTCATAAAATTCATTCCTTGTTGTCCTCCAGCAATGCTCTAGATATCTCTTATTGCATTTCATCCCCTTAGCTCCTCTGTAAACTAGAAAGAGACCCAGAATTCAAGGAATGGAAAAGGTTGCATAGGCATGATCTCATCAAATGCCCCAGCAGCCTTATCATTTCAACTCATGATCAAGCCTTTAATAAAATATGCATCAGACCTTCAAGACCATCACTGCACTCCCTCTGGAACCAACAGGCATCTGGGTAGAATGATCAAATGGGGCCAGCTCTCCTACAATAGGGAGCAGTTCTAGGTAATTCCAGGGCCACTAGAAAGTGATCTGATCATGACAGAACAATTACATATTCTGGCAAGTTCATGCTGATGATGTACCTGGTTGAAAGCTGCCTTAAGTCTTGTCTATAAATTAATTTGTTACAACAGCTACAAAAGGAAAAGATCAGGAATGAAAACGGAACAGGGAGAGTAACAATGACTAACTCTATTTCTACAATTTCTATTTCAGTAAAATGTTTATTTAAATGGGGGAGGGGGGAAAGAACTGTGCATGGATAGCCCAGAAACCAAGTGCAGTCCGAAATGTCTCAGACATTACATGCTCCTTGCAATCTGTTGCCATGACCACCCACCTAATTTGGCTGAAGAATAGTTGAGATGCCTATCATTTGCCAGCAGGAAATCAGAAATGATTGTGCATGAAAATATACAGTCTATAGGCAAAGTACAGGCCCAGCAAGTTTTTACTTGTATGTATACATAGCCCTTTCACACTTTAAAACATGTGAACAATATTTAACAGAATGTTTAAGTTTTAATTTTGTGGAAGCACCCTTATTCCCATTAAACCTGACAATCCTACAGGTATGATAATTGTTTCCAGTCTCGGGTGTTGCTGGATTGTGGGCACAACAAAGCCAGTTATGCCAACAGCTCAAACAATGCCCAATTAGTGGTTTTTGTTTTTGTTTTTGGCTATGGAAGGATGCTGGCTTTCATAATGCATGATAATAGTTAGCTGCAATGAAGCAAGAGAAAAGAGAGAATGCCAAGACTTCAGAACTACATCTGCTCTCACTATTTGATTGTATCAACATGATAGAATCCAACTTGTGTGACAAAATAGCTATTTGATCTGCCATATAAACCTAGAGGATATGTACCTAAGCCATTTTTGGTCAAATAAAATAACTGTGTACATACGTCGGCCAGTACAGGAAGTGATTGTTTCTACATCTTTATTCTTCAATTGTTCCACTCCACTTAAAAGATGAACTGTGGCTGTGGGAGAAAAGTATGCATGAAAGCCCAGGAATATTGAAGAAAACTATAATTAATCATTTTGTTCCAGGTACAGTGAAGTTATTTAATTTTTATGTTTATTTACCCAGTTCACACTTCAAAAGCCTACAGGAAACCAAACTGATACTTTTTAGAATTTTGTGACAATCTGTGAGTCAGAAATGTGCACAAAAATATGCACCTTAAGACAAACAATGCATAATATTATACTGAGGGAAAATTTCAAAAAGTACATATTCTAAAAGTGCATATAACACAAAGCAGAAAAGTTGTTCTATGTAATTATATACCAAATTTATATGTAAAACTTCCCTTTACCTCAACATATAAACTTTATAAAGAAATGCAGAACAACTGGGAAAGTGAAATGAACAGGATGAACATTGACAGATTTAACCACCATTTAATTATTCTCTATCAGTGATTAATTCTGTCCCGACACCTCTCCATTAGTGCCAATAGAGGAACAACATGACATTCAAATAACTAAAGTTGGAGTAAAACAATTTATAAAAAGCAAAATAGAAATAAAGGCTTGGTTAGTTTGATAGAATAATAGAAAGTTCTGTTTGCTGCAAGATGGTATCACAATATATAACGAGGCAAGGGGCTTAGATAAAATATGTACAACATAAGATTAAAGTAATCAGGTATATTTCACCCAGAAAGAGTTTAGGAAAGAAAATAATTATAATGATTTTAAAATTTTAGGAGACTGCAGTGTAAGTGATAAAACAGATTAGTTCTCTATTGCTTGAGAGCGAAACTCAAAATAATGGCTTCAAACTAAAAGAAAGAACATGACAATGAAATATTGGGGGAATTACTGCATGGAAAATTAGTTTTGACAGTCAGACAGAGTAAGAAGAGCCTCAGAAGGCATCACATTGTAATTTATTATAAACACTGTAACAGTCTGTTATTCTGCAGTGGTACATCAATCTAAATTAAGAATTCAGATGATAGTTTCAGAGCTTCTGATCCAAAAACCCACATGAGTACAGGCTCATGATTTGTTATTTATCTTATGGAAATGTTGGTCTTGTGATTCACAGTGTATGTGGCCTATGCTGTTTAAAAGATGGTGAGTTCCCATTTTGTATCATCACAGTCTTATAGCAGTAGCAATACCACTTAGCCTTATGTACTGCTTCATAGTGCTTTACAGCCAGAGGTGGTGTTCAGCAGGTTCTGACCAGTTTTGGAGAAGTGGTAGTGGAAATTTTGAGTAGTTTGGAGAACCGGCAAATACCACCTCTGACTGGAGATTTTACAGTATCCTTCCTCTGCCACACCCACCAAGCCATGCCCAGTAAAAAAAATTGAATCCCACCACTGTTTACAGCCCTCTCTAAGTGGTTTACAGAGTCAGAATATTGCCCCCAACAATCTGTCTCCTCATTTTACCAACCATGGAAGGCTGAGTCAAACCTTGAGCCAGTCAGATTCAAACTCCTGGCAGTAGGCAGAGTTAGCCTGCAATACTGCATTCTAACCACTGAGCCACTATGGCTCATATGACCAGAGCAATTCCGGTATATAAACCTCATATAGATAATTTAGCTCATAAAATTTGTACTTCCATTTGATTACTCTTGAATTCTATATCCACTGATGATTCAATACAATCTTACATATTATCTCCTATATGCTTATTATATATACATACACATACACACACATGTTTATCCGATATATATATATATATATGGTTGAGGGCTCCCAATTAATGCAGAAAAGCTAACACAAGTAAGCAGCAGTGATGATACATTGAAAACAGAGAATTTGAATCCTAAAGTACTCATTCTTCGAGGAGATATAAATGCTATAACACATATCCTAAAGCTGACTTCTTAGTCCTAAATATGTTAATATAATCTATCTAGCAATACAGTAAATTTCCTTTTTGGCCTTTTTACCAGTCAACATACTGAACTATAAGTAGTTTTGATTCATAATTGAAAAGCCTGTACAGTATAACTGTGACTCTTTAACATTGTTTGAAAATAAATGAATGCCATACTCCAAAGACACTTATAAATAATTTTAAGAGGTAACAGATTAATGTCTTGTGGGCATCTTTCATGCTATAGAACAATTTGAGAAAATTGATTAATTTAATATAGTAAGAGTTCATAAAATGATATGTGAATTATTAGGTATATACTATAAAAAGATTAAGATACTTCATGCAACAAGTATAAGACATAATCTATAAACCTGGAAATTTCAGAAGTGTTTCTGTAGCCTACGTATGTTATTGTAACAATTTACAATTATTATTTAGATGTAATAGTCTGTTAAAACCGAGGAAGTGAGGACTTGCATTTAAATTCATAGAAAAGTTTGTAATATTTGATTGGGCTTCACTACAATCCTACAGAAATGTCTTAATCAGACAAGAGTTATTGTAGTCCATTATTCTTAGCCAGGATTCATTCCCAACTTTATAATTCAAGATATTTTTAGCTGGTAGCCATGTCTGTACCTGTGGGAAGCATTTGTTGCTTCATGCAAATTATCTGTTTATAAAGATATACATATCTACAAGACATATTGAACCATTAAAACAATAGGCAAAGTGATCCATACGTTCTTAAACAGCTCTGATTTCAGTTTTCAGAAAACCTCTAGCAACTGATAAGTACTGCACAATTAAAGTAACAATGGAGTCATGCATGCTATTTTTTGCTTTTATTTTGTTTTATATTCTTGTCTAATAAAGAAAAGTTATTCATTTATATATTTTCTATTTATTTCCTTGCTTCTTTGACTGGAAATTAGCAATTTCGGTGTTAAATAGGATAGAACTGACCCAAACAGACTCTGTTGCAAACCAGGGGTCCTTGGACTCTTGTTCCAGGTGGCAGTCATGGTTAGCAATGCCTTTCAGTTGTGCACCTATTGCACCCATTCATGGACCAGGAAACTATTCTCCAGCATTCATAGCCTGGTCATATCTTGGATGGATTATTTTATGTCTTGTACAGGAGCTGTCTTTGAAAAACACCTGGAAACTAAAGCTGGTGCAAAAAGTAGTGCAGGAGTAATGTGCATATCAAAATTAGTACATTAAACCTTTGCTCTGTGACCTTGATTGGTTATCAGTTAGTTTCCAGGCTCAATTTGAAGGGCTGGTTATGACTTATAAAGATCTACAAGACATGGAGATGGATTATTTGAAAGACCATCTCTCTCCAGTTATATTTATCCATTCCATTAGACCTGGCAAATAGGATATGTTATGGGTTACATTCACCAAGATTTTCATCTGACAGGAGCCAGGACCTGCAATGGCACCCATCTTCTAGAACAGCAGTTGCCAACTGGTGGGCCGCAGCCCACAGGTGGGCCGTGGAAAAATTTTGGTGGGCCGGAGAAGAAATGGCTCCCAAAAGCAATTATTCTGGGCCATGCAGTTCTTGTGGCCCCTGGCTCTCTGAGGCACCCAAAGTCAGGCCCCTGAGATGCATGCGACAACCAGCTCCTACACCCACCGGCGGCAACAACAGCAGTCCCCTCTCCCAGCCCCCACTGTCAGCTCATCCCCATTAGTTCTCTAGCTTTGAATTGCTCCTGACTCGCTTTCTCTTTCCTCTTCCCCCCACCCACATGCAGGCAGGAAAGGAAAGAGAGATGGAGCCATGCACAGCTCTCCCCTTTTCCAGCCCTTGCTGCCTCTCCCAACATCAAAGCCTTGGAAATGCAGGCAAAGCCGCCACAGCGGTAGCGTCCTGAGTTGCCTTAGCATGCTCGGTTAGTTAAGAATCGCCCTACCTAGAGAAGGAAGTGGTGCTGGAGGAGGAGGAGGCAGTAATGGAAAAGCAAGCAACTCAAGGCGCTAAAGCTGTGGTGGCTTTGCCTGCGTTTCCGAGGCTTTGATGTTGGGAAAGGTAGCAAGGGCTGGAAAAGGGGAGAGCTGTGCACGGCTCCATCTCCCTTTCCTTTTCTGCCTGCACTTTGGTGAGGGGCAGGAAAGAGAGAGAGCTGGGAGCAATTCAAAGCTAGAAAACTAATGGAGAGATATATAATTTATATTTAACATAAAAATTATATTAAATATATTAGCTTTTTAAAAAAAAATAGTATTAGTGGTCCTCGGGCTTTAAAAGTATAAGTTTGTTGGTCCCTGAGATCCAAAAGATTGGCGACCTCTGTTCTAGAACATTATCTTCCCTGAAGTTATATTGGGCCCAATCCTGCTGACCTTTAAGAAATTCCTGAAGATATGGCTGTGCCATCAGGATTGGGGATCCCTTAGAGGTTGTGGAACTATAAGGTAGCTGTATTGTTTGTGAATTGTTAGTTGGCGCTCTCCTATTTTTTTATGTCTTTGGTTAATCACTTTTCATCGTTTAACTTTATATGATTATAATATTTTGCTGTAAGATGCCTACAATCACATATGTGGGAGAGGAAGAGGAGGAGGAGGAGGAGGAGGAGGAGGAGGAAAAAAGTGTTGTGTTCACATTATGCAATATTTACCAGATATTTGATGCTGACTTTTAATTTACAGATGGCTATCCACAAGAAGAAATGGTTTACAGATGGAGAAAAAACTCAGTAGAAGCTGCAGATCAGAAATCTTGGAGACTTTATCAATTTGACTTCATGGGACTCAGAAATACTTCTGATGTTGTGCAAACATCAGCAGGTAATAAATAAAAATTTCCTGTCCTGGAGTGATAGTTGTACATCCTTATATTCTTGGTTTCATAAACATAAAATTACCATTCAGTACTCAAATGAATCCACTGCTTGACATGCCAATTCAAGAAAACATCTCTCCTGTACATGCACATCTATCTGGAGACAATGAGGAAAAACCCTTGAAAGATCCCAAGCTGAAACTTCTGAAGAATCTATGCTTCACTACTTCAAGCACCAGGTTCAGAAGAATGCTTGATTTCTTCACAGATGTTTTTTGTCAGCTCTTGTGTGAAGGAGTGAATAGAGATATCTTTTTTTCTTTCCTTCATAATAATGCATTTAGAATGCAGGTGTCATCTAAATATATAAAAAGTAGATGAATTTCTCCAAATTATGATTCATTATCAGTGACTTTCAACTTAGTGTTTTATAAATTAATGGGCAATTGAGAAATAACTGACCTTGGTAATTAAGTGAATGTTCATTTTCAGGAGCATTATTTTGACAATCAGATATGAGTGTAATCAGTTTTAAGTGAAGTGTTCCGTCATCCAGTGATATATAACTTTGGGATATTTGGTGATCTTTGAGCTTGGTGGTCTTCTTGCAGACATTTATTAATAATGGTTAACACTGATGATGTGACCTAGCTTGATAATGAAACTTCTGCAAGAAGACCACCAAACACAGAGAACACTAAGGATAATTTAAGTGAGCTATAAATATTTTTTTCTATCAATATATATATATATATATATGTGTGTGTGTGTGTGTGTGTGTGTGTGTGTGTGTGTGTGTGTGTGNTGTGTGTGTGTATGCTGTTCAGCTTCCTTCGGGTATTATCCCACATCATTGTAGTTGTGCTTTTAAAGTTGTAGCAATGTTTCACCAGAATCTCATCTGCCATCAGCAGGCTTCTGTATTGAGTTCGTATACAGAAGCCTGCTGATGGCAGATGAGATTCTGCTGAAACATTGCTACAACTTTAAAAGTACAACTATAATGACATGGGATAATACCCGAAGGAAGCTGAACAGCACACATGTAAGTACCCGCAAAAACTAGCTTGCTGGTTTTGTAGCAACATCCTGGATTAGATAGATATTGGTCTGGCTCATTTAGATGATTAGGTGTTGCTCTTGTAGTAGTCCTGACCATCTATTAAATCAAAGGAGAGTTACAATTTTAATATATGTTCTGTTAATATTTGAGAACATGTATGCATTAAAACCACTTACTGTGTTATTGCTGGATGTCATAACGAACAGCCCAGTTTATTGGATAATGTGCAGTCTTTGACAGGTGCATTCCCAGGTCAGATATGGATTTCAATCTTATAAAAATCTGCCACCGTCATAAAGAAATCCAAGTCTTAAATAAGTCGATTGGATTTTTTTATTTCTGTCCATCTGTATTTTCATTTTTCTTCCATTCTTTAATTGCTTAATAAATACACGAATAAATATTAATTGTAGCTATTTTTCATATTTTTGTCATTTAGTCTTGATGTTATTTTTCATTCATATGTCATATCATTTTTAAATATAGTCAAAGGAAATTGCAGGTAGCAAAATCACTGATAGTTGATTATTGTTGAACAGCCCGGAGTGTATTGTATTAGCTGAACCAGTTAAATAAGACATTTCCCTTATTATTCAATCTTTTCTCCAGGGTTTGGTAGGATGTGTTTTTCCTCTCCTCCAAAACATTTTAAAGACCTGGAAAATTGCCAAGGTAATGAATGCTTTTCCCCCCATTGCCCTTATCAACAGACTTTAATTTAAACTTAATGGAATTCATTTTAGCTTTAGCACAAACTATTGTCCAGCGTGATAGTAAATGCAAAAGTATGCATGGGGATCTATGGATTATTAACCACTCTAGAAATTAGGATGTTTTTAATTGTGCTCAGGGAAGGAGTTCCAATCCTACTCATGGTTAAACTTTGTGAAGAGAATGCTATCCTGATACCAACATAACATTTGTATATCGTAAATAAACCCAGGTTGGGAAGGAAAAAGAAAAAAGAAAATGCCACACTTTTCTAGATTGCTATGCAGGGATCCTTGTATAACTCATAGCGACAAAGCTTGTAACACAGACACAGGCTCTAATGCTACACCCATATTTCTCTGCTTTAAGAACTTAAGGATAGATAGACTATATACCATTCTAAAAGCCATTAAGACAAGATAATGCTAAATATTGACTGGTCCAAACAAATGTACTCTTATTCCACAAGCGATTTTTTTCTTTTCTGATTGCTACATAGAGTTACAAATCTCCTTTATCTCCATGTCAATTTGAAATAACTGAAGATGTAGAAATGGTCTTAGGAATTTTTGGACTCCTAAACAAAAAGGTCACTAAGATCCCATATGAAAGACAGATCTTTATAAAGCTATTCCTCTTTTTGAGCTCATGATATTAAAGGCCCTGTCCCACTGCACTTACGGATGCAAAGAGGATGTAAAACGTTAAAAAAAGCTTGCCAT
>BHFT01003897.1:0-19023 GCA_004320025.1 Laticauda laticaudata | reverse complement strand
TTTTCCAACGGATGGCAAGCTTTTTTTAACGTTTTACATCCTCTTTGCATCTGTAAGTGCAGTGGGACCAGGCCTTTAGAACAAGGTTTCCAAACTTGACAACTTTAAGACTTGTGGACATTAACTCCCAGAATTCCCTAGCTAGCATAGCTGCCTAAGGATTTCTGGGAGTCAAAACCCAAAACTCCTAAAGTTAGCAATTTTGGAGATCTCTGACTTAGAGTGATGCATGAACCCAAAGTGTCCCATTTATCTCCTGTCTCCCCTTTTATTTTCTTCAACTTGATTGTAAGATCTTCACAAATAAGAAACATCATCCTTCATCTCCCATGTATTTAAGAATCATCATTTATTCTATCAATTAGTATCTTTTGAGCATAGCAAAAAATAAATCCCGCAAAAATTACATAAAATTACATAAAAATAAAATTATTTTAAAATTGCTTTATTGCTGCCAATAAACTATTTTGAATTCATGAACTCAACATCTCCATATCTTGGTGGAAGTATTAATATCAGGAAGTGGAAGCATTAATATCAGGAAATGATAATCAAAATAGAATCAAAAGCACTGAGTGAATTATATTTAAAAGAAATTGAAATAGCTAATACAATTATGCTCATGGTTTTAGTAACACTAAAAGACAACACTAAATCTTTAGTGAATGAATAGCCTGAATGAATTATATTTAAAAAAAATTGAAATAGCTGATACAATTATTTTCATGCTTTTAGTAACACTAAAAGACAACACGAAATCTTTAGTGAATGAATAGCTTCTTCATTGGAGCCATTTTTAGTTCACATACAATATCTCTAAAAATCACAATAAAAAGGTCAAAGCATATTTTGCAAATAAACCAATAACTATGTAAAACCTTCTTTCATTATTGGTAGAAACATACAAAATGAACACAATTGCTTTCAGCTGCTTCACGTGGGGAGAAAACTTTTGGCTTTTTATTTTATACATTTTTCTCTCTCTCTAGATTGGACCAATCTATAGGGAAGCCGTCACTATTTATTTCTGTCTCAGGTAAGACACCATCCTAGAAAAGCACAGAATATATCTTAAATATGTTACAAGTCAAGTACTTTTCCTAAAAAAAAACCCTCATAGCAATTCATCCAATAAACTCATGACAAAAAAATCAAAACAGAATCAAAAGCACCGAATGAATTATATTTAAAAGAAATTGAAATAGCTAATACAATTATTCTCATGCTTTTAGTAATTTTTGGCTTCTGCCACATTCTGCCAAGATTTTAGGTGGTACATGAATCCCTACTGTATATAGCAATTGAATGAGTTGTGCTCATCATTATAGTTTTCATAATTTACAGTGAAAATTATGTGGGAAATCAGAATCCAAATAAATATTCTATAACATCCATAAATGTATACTAACATTTCATGGATGATGATAATGATCAATATCATCAACAAGCACATCAACATATTTCAAGAGTTAAGTCTTACTCTTATTCTGTACTTTGTTTCAGGGTTTTGAATCAATCTTGACAATTTTAAGGACAAATAGAAGGGATTTGCCATTGCTACATTATGGATTGTTTTTCAGTTTCCCAGTCTAGGGCTGAGAGAATGTGAATGGCTCAGAGTTACTCAGCAGTAACTTATGTGTCTAAGAGAGAATAGATCTCTCTTAGGCACATAAGGGTCTCTCTGCTCCAAGTCCAACACCTGAATGGAATCTCACTCATTCTCTACTGTACTTTTCAGCTAAATTAGTGATAATTTAATTTAAATTTATTAAACCCAATGTGTTAATTCTTCTGATTTAAAGCATAGCATGAACTCAAGATGCAGTTTGAACTTGAGTCCATTCAAGGCAAGGCTTGAATTGATGTTTATAAAGGATTAAAAAAAAACTACTCTTAATGTAATAAAATTACCCATCTGTCAGCAGAGTTCAATTAAATAGCTCTGCTAGTTAAATGCAATTGCATGGCATCATTCTATACTATTGTAACACTTGATATTCATCTAGAAGTATTCTTTCTATGCAGAAAAAAATAAAGATCGAGGGAATAATACAGTTGGTGCCCGGCTGAACAGAGTCGAAGACAAGGTAGGCCTAAATTAGACTTTCAATAATAGTTGTATTTTACTGCATGATACAAGCATACCAGCACATTCTTTTCCCTCCTGATCATTAAAAAATGCAACTTAATTATGAGGACATGAACATAGGCAAGCAATTTAACAAAGGCAAATTTGTAGAAAATAACTATTTCTATTGAATTGTTTCAACATGGAAATGGAGAATATGATCTATATCATTTTGTAGTATCTGCAAATGGAGATTGAAATATTTGTTTTTGTGCTATGCCCTTTCTTCCTCATTATAAAAGGGCAACTTAATATGAACATGCAGTATGTTATAATACATTGAGCAATTAAAATGCAGTTATCTATATATCCTAAGCTGTTTCAGCTTATTTATACAATTTCTTCTGATTACAATGGGAAGAAAATTACATCACTGTTGAGCTGACAGACAATTGAAAGAAAATCCCTCCCAAAAGGCTTGGAATTAAATATAAACAAGACAGAGAAAGAAAGAGAAAAAGATGGGAATTGCTAATAATTTAACCAAAACAATGAATATTTTTCTGTAGTGAAACAACACAGTCACACAAGTGAAAGAATCTGAAAGGATATAATAATTGTATGAGAGCAGGTCTAGCTTTCTCATTTATTATCATCACTGTTAAAATTCTGTTTTCTCTGCTTCCCTTTCCTTCTCTCTACAGTACACTAATGGGCAGAGGAATGTTTGCCAATTGGGATCTTATTATAGCTATTCAGTAATGGCAAGGGAGAACGAAATAAGAGGAGGAAACTTCAAGGCTTTTTTTCTGGGAAATCTTTCTGGGTGAAGTAAAACTATTTTCTTGAAATAGATTGGATAAAGGTATCCCATATGCGGGCATTCTTAGGGATGCTGGAAGCTGCCCCATGAGTTGAACTGAATAAGGAAGTTGTTCGTTGATTGCTAGCTGGCAACCATTTTTAATGTATGGTTAGTGCCATGTCAGTTGATATGTTGCTCATAAATGGAACATCACTTAAATATACCTTGAAATGTCTGAGAAGGTATAAAGGTATATAAAAGGTATAACATGATTATAACATTCATTGACACCTGTGCTCCTGTTGTCCAGATTCCACAATATATTGTTCACTTTGCCCCCTTTTTTTAGAGCTATATGCACATTTATTACAAGTATTTTAAGAATCATCCAAACAAGAATCTTTCTTTTTTCATCCTCATCTTTTATAAGACCAATACCTGCACATCTTTGTACATTTTGTATTATCATCTCTTCTACAGGTAATATGTAACCAAAGGCAAATGAACAGGAGAGGTTGATGTACTAGTTGGTTTTTAGAGTAAGGTTGCTTTTGGATATGATTACATTTTGCTATTCCATTTGCATGTGAGTACATGCGTATGGACTGTTGAGTCCAGTCCTGATCCTTGACAACTACATGAAAAGTCCATGTAGGTTTTGGGGCAATAATTCAGAAGTGTTTTGCTACTGTTTTCTTTCTAAGCCTGAGAGGAATGCTAGATCTCAACTGGTTTCATGAGTAAGACAGGACTAAAAATGCCAATCTCCTGTTTTTTCATCCTTGTATCCATAACATCAAATTGGCTCACTCTTTTGCATTTTTTTTACCATGATGTAAATGCTTACATACGAACTAAAATATTTTTCAGGAAAAGTACAGTGCAAGGCTGTTAGTATCATACTAAAATGGTAAATACTTTCAACTGTCTTTATTTCCAAACCTTACAAGTTCAAGAGGTCTTTATAGACTACATCTACACATTCTGTGATAACCAATCATCAAAATGAAAGTGGAAAATATTTAAAAGGTAGTAGCAAATGAAATAAATACTGTATTTTTTTTCAGTAGCTTCCAGGATTGTTTTCTTGTAATCCATTAAACTATCTATAGTATTTGTTTTAAAAATAGTAAATCTAATTACAATTTTTTATTTTCTTTTATGTACAAAAGATAAAGCTAGATGTCCCATGCAGATTTCACTTTAGTATCTTTCTACTGATTAATTTGAATGCTTAACAAGGCCAAGGTCTGAAAGGAATTTTATGATCAATTAATCCTAATCTATGGCATGCAGTTTGTTCGTTTTTATTCTTCTTCCATTAGCAAACCATTTTTTTTAATACATGTCAGTTTTGTTTTAAAATTTGCTTTACTCTGGTGGATCAGTTGAAACTTTTATTTATATTGTTTTTCATATTTATTTTTATATAAACATTTGTTAAAACATTGACGATGGAAAGGCATTTTTAATGGTAGAAAATAGGACAGAAATAAGTGTATATTGTACACTGATACTATTCATTTATGTATCAATCTGATCTGTTAACTATTGTTCATATCTTGATTATAGTGTAATGGGCTTTATATAGGGCTGTTCTGATGGAGTATTCAGTCAAATGCTGCAAAATACAGTTATACATAAAGGACTGTGATTTTATGTCTCCAATATTAAAAGATCTGTAATTTTTTATTGTAAACAACCCTGTGTTGTGGTTAGCCGGCAGCAGGTGCAGACGGCTGAGGAGAGAGAGGACTCAGAGGGCGCTAGGACCATTAGGGAGTGGACTGCTGCCTTCAGAGATTGTGGGGGCTGGCAGCAGTGATGAGGAGGTTACCATGTGCACATGCGCACAGGATTGCCCATAGGAAAGAACAGTTACAACAGCACGGGCAACTCGGGAGTAAGACTGCAAGGTAATGGCCCTTCCTTCAAGAAGATAAAAGCCACCTGTGAAACTAACCTTCTTTGCATAAGGCAAAGATGTTTTGAAACTACAGCCTCGTGGACATTCCAGTATCCTGAGTTTGTATTTGAAGAGAATTAAGAATTTACATTTATTGCCATTGCATTCCTTGAATACAATGAAATTTGAAAGCTACTCCAGCACAGTGCCCCAAACACATCATAATCACACTACAAGTAAATAATAACAATAACAACAACAATAATAATAATAACAACAATAATAATAATAATAATAATAATATAAACCTAGTCTAAAATCTATCTTAAACATTTAGTAAGTTAAATAGTTTAAAAATGCCACTATATACATAGGGCTAGATCACGAATGCGCTGTTTGATTCAAGACAATTATTGCCTTGGAAAAGAAACTGTTTCTCAGTCNTAATGCTCTAGAGAGGAGTCTGGTCTTCGCAATCTCTTCCAAAGAAGAAAGAGAGCAACCAACCGATGATTTTTTGTGCTGTGTTTATAACTCTCTGGAGCATCTTCTTATCCACTACAGAGCATCCAGCATACTACACCATTACACAGTATGCCAAAATGCTCTCAATGGTAGAATGATAAAAAGTAACCAGCATCTTCTCACCCAGACCACTTTTTTTCAGCAGCCTCAAGAAGTGCAGGCGCTGTTGGGCCTTCTTTGCAGTGGCCATAGTGTGGTCCAACCAGGTAAGGTTGTCAGAAATATGAGTTCCTAGAAATTTAAAACTATGAACTCTTTCCACACAATCTGCATTGATGTATAGTGGAGAGGCTCTGCTTTGCACCTTCTGAAGTCTATAATCAATTCTTTGGTCTTTTTGATGTTCAGTGTGAGGTTATGACTCTTGCACCACAAGACCAGTCTGAGATGGAAGATTCTTATTTTGCAAATTATTTCTTGTCTGTTATCTTTTGGCAAGTCTTGCACAGTTTGGCAAGTCTTGTGCTTGTCACAGTTAATTATTTTGTAAAAGCATTATAAGGTTTCTGTTCTTTTTGAATTGTGTTTGATTTGTTGGAAAAGGGAGTGGGTCAGAACACCCTGGGTCACATAGGTGAGATTGAGGAGGGAATGTAGAAGTGTGATGGATGGATGGAAGGAAGGAAAGAAGGAAGGAAGGAAGGAAGGAAGGAAGGAAGGAAGGAAGGAAGGAAGGAAGGAATAATTGTTAAGCTGCATTCCAAGCTTAATTCATGATGTTGGCATTTACTTTTAAAATAGAAATGAGGGAGTAACCATATTATTATATATCTGCATGATTATTAAGGATTGTCTGACTGCCCCTCTTTTGGAAATACCCCATTGCAGAAATCTGTTTTGGGGAAATATGCACATAAGGCCTTCCCTTGTCATCATTCTCTAATTTTGAAATTTTCTGCTGATAAAATGAAGTTTGTTTGTCAATCTCAGATAATTAAACAGAGAGTTAAGATGCCTTTCTTTAATCTTTTTAACAAATAGTTTGAGTTATGGGCCAATGCAAAACATGAACTAGGACAAAAAGGAAAAGATTCATCACAGACCTTATGGTCTTCAAAGGAAACTGGAAAGGCAGTGATCTACTGTTTGGTTAGCTAATTAGCTATTTTCATATTTTTTCTTTTTATTTTATGCTGGGGAGGGATATGCATAAAAAGGCTGCAACAGAGATCATCAAAAGTTTGGAAAAGAAAAACCTTGCTTTAGTAGTTCAAATACTATGACTCTGTTCAGGGAAGCAGGTTAACAGTGGCTTGTAGCTTTTTTATTTAACATCTGGAGTTGTGCCAAGAAGTGTTAAGTTTCATGTATAAAAAGCAGCCTGTATTCATTCAGGAAGTAACCAGGCTTGGTACAAGAAGTCTGCAAGGAAGAAGTTAACAAAGCTGTTTCAACAATTAAGCCAATTTTATTTTCCCAAGTTTTTAGATCCTAATATTTAACCCAGCTCATTCCTGACCAAAAACAAAATAAACAAAATAAATTATTGTAGGAACATTGGATGCAAAAAAGTACATTTTTGTATTATACAATGTATGAATATATTTTATATTTTTATAAAATAATATAAAAATAAGTTTATTTTATAATATAGCCCTCTATTGAAAAGTTTAATGTAAATGTTCTTTTGAGTTTGTGAGGGCAGTATGGAACCAGAAAATCCTTTCAGATAAGACTTTATTTGTGCAGTTTTTAAAGGGATTCTTACAGGTCATCTTTCATTTGGAATCATTTCATTTTCTCATTGATTATTTCATCTTGATTTTCTTACCAAGGAAGGAGACAAAGATGGCATAATTGTATACTGCTTTTGATTAATAATGCTTAGAGCTCTTCCTCTGGAAACAATGCAAGTTACTACCTATTTTAAACATTTGAAAGTGGTAATTCATTTCAGTTCTACAGAGACAAATGGCTATAGGTCGCACCGTGAAAAAAATATCATGATAATTTAAAGATTAGCAAACCTATTCTGATCTAGATTCTCATAGACTTGAAATAAGTACTTCACCTGATGCATGTATAATTATTCCCAGTTTTATATTTACATTGAGATGGCTCAGAGCACAGGAGGAAAAATTCTGGAAATAATAAAATGCAAATACAAATAATGACAATTTGAAATGGGTAGAAAGTTCTGCCTCCCCTAGAAGGGAGACCTTTTGATGTCCTCCTATGCTGTCATTCTGCACAAGAGCTCCAATCAGTCTGAATCCAATAAGTTCACCGTTTCTTTCTACTGTGCATAAAAATGAGATGGTATTACGGAAAAATGGACTACTGTGGATTACAATCCATCTCTTTATGTTTTCTCCTTTTGTTTCTTGGCACCTTTGTATCATACGTAATATCAAAAAAGTTAGCCTCTGACATAAGCAATTAATACTTTTGTACAGGTGCATATTATTGTTGTACAATAACACTACTTTTGTCAACATTGAGCGAAAGAAAGAACAGGAGGAGATTGGGAGGGGAAAAAAATCATTCTTAATTTTAAATTAAGTAAAAGCTCTGAACAATGTCAAATGGTATCATATAATTCTCTTTCAGGTTACAATCGGCTATTGTTCAAGATTAGCACCCAGGTTAATTTCAGATCTATTTCTAGCACCGTGCTTGATTTATGACATTGTTGGCAGCTGGCTTCAGCAGCTTTTTACAGTATGCATAGTCAGCACTTCTAATGTTTATATCAAAGTCATATAATCTGGTTCTTTATGTTTTTCCACTCAGTCAGTGTACTTGCTTTGTATATAGCTATGTGCAAGTTAACTCTTTAGCTCGGTATCGGATTCCCTAACCTGGCACCTTTCAAAAGAGAGGAACTACAGTGCAGCACCCCTGAAGGATGCCAGGTAGGGGACTCTCCGTTATTTTATGGTGCAGTGTGATAGAAGAACTTTTTAATCAAAAGTTTCTTGCTAGGAAAAAGGAAAAGAAAGGCAGAGTAGCCTTTCCTCCATGCTCTTCATATGGAGTGCAACTCCCATAATTCCCAGCCAGCCAGACCACATGAATTTTTGGGAAAAGTGATTGGGTGGAGTAAATAATGGAAGCATGCATCAGAGGTTTTTATTTTTATTTTTCTCTGCGGAAAGTTTGCTTTGGAGGCTGTTTACAGGTAGGGCTTTTGCAAGTAGGCAGATATTTTTTCCATTTTCATATGTATTATGCATTTATTACATATCTGTGCCCCCATCTCAACACCTTCCCCAACTTGTCCTTTGCCTTCTTTTCATCAGAACTTCAGAATAAATGCAATTTTTAATCATGCAGCACAGTGATTAAGAGATCAGTAGTAATTATTAGAATATTTCCCCCCCCATCAGTTTGTGTAGTTATCTGCTGTATCATTATTGTATGTTGTGTGCTGCATCTGGTAAATTTAATGGGTAGAAGATAGTAAATCTTTTTAGAGATTGTAATCCAGATTTGTAAATTCTCAACAAAATTTAGTGGTAGGCCTTGAGAGCATGGGTTCCCAAAACAATTTTGTTTTAGCTTTTTAGATATGATATGACATGTATTGTGTAATAAAAACTGTATTTGAGAGTAAAATATTTGTCTTCAGAGAATGACCAAACATAGTCTGCCAGTTGAAGTTCTCTGAACTTCAGCCTCTCTTGCAGCAGAAATGCAATTGATATTAGGGCAGATTGCTTTGGGCCCTGAAGGGAACAGGATGATCCACATTTGACTATGTTCAAAGTACCTATTTAATCTCCAATCTTCAGCTTCTAATACCTCTTTTAAAATAAGTATTGAGTTAACTTTTTTGATCAAATTAATGTCTTTCTCACTCCTTCTGTACTGCAAAAGGGAGCAGTATAAAGACTGTAGACCATTTTAAAGAAGAAAATAAGACATATATAATTAATAATAATCTAAGCACAATGATGTTCTTTGGGGTTTAATTCAGATTCCATAAAATAATTTTGCAATACAGAATGTCTAAAAGCTGTTCAATAATATTCCGACAGTGTTTCCAGGGCTGATAATAAAATAAGCTACACAATGGTAGTCATCTTAGCTATGGGGCAAGAGTGAGGAGCTTTTTTAAAAAAAGTATCTTTATATAGGCCAATATATACAGTATTTCAACTTCTTACAGTTGTTCTTCAGACAAAATAGTGAAAAGTCAAGAAAAAAGCAGGACAAAATGATGGCAGATATATGTATATCTGTAAGTCATTAATGTATCTGTTGCATTCTTCAGTATAGTAAGAGAATTTTCACAACTTAGGCATTTGGTGTTTGTTGGGTTTTTTATAGGTTTTCCCCATAAATAATTAAAAATGAGTAATTAAAATTCAGTTTCTCACTATGTATATAGCATGTATACCTTTTGCTTGATGACAGTGTAAGGTCTTGGCTAACTAACTTAGATCATCATCACTTAATCAAAACCAAACTACGTAAATAGACTCAAAAGGAAGAGATCCTCAATAATATAAAAATATCCATATATTTCTGTGTTTCAAAGAGAGAGTTTAGAAATTCGCTTCCCCCACTGAAAGTTTTCCTTTGAGTAGAAGCAATGATTAAAAAAGCAATTTAAGAGTGATAAAGTGTACTCCAAGTGGAGCAATGCATCTTTTATTTTCAATTTAATTAAGGTGGACTTTTAGACACAGCTTTTATTCCTGCAGACAGTTACGTTGCCCACAGTTCACATGTGTAGAGCCAGTTTGTTGTTTTTATGGGATAGTGACAAAGAAAACAAAACTGAGTACCTTAAACATTTAAGTATTATGCAGCAACGGATTGGCAACAGCATATGGAAGAATTATTCATTATTTCTACTTAATGAGATTACTGACCAAAAACAGTCAAAGTTTAAAGATTTCAGCAACTGCTACAGGGGGTGTATTTTATTTTGTAATAAATCTGTTACAAGAAATGTGGGGGCGAGGGGGAGTATCATGCTGTTTTGCAAAACATTTTAACTGAGCACTAATCTTCAAATTTCTATAGTCATTGTGGTATGTTTTATATTAGATAAGAGAATGCTAAAACAAGATGAAGTTATATCATAAATGTGGTAAATCAGATAAAATTAACTGAAGTGTCTGGGACATTTGAAAATGCCTGAGGGAAGCTTTCTATGTGATCTGTGCATATTTTTGAGATTAATGATAAAAATTTTAAAAGATTCATAGCCAAGTTAAATTTAACTAGCTAAATTATCAACAGAAGTGCACTTTACAGATTGAAAAACTTGTATGAATTTTTTCCCCTTTTTCTTTCTTTCATACAAGAAAGGGGGAACATATTCAAGAAAGGAACATTTTTAAGAGCAGTTTTTACTAATAAAAAAGCAAGGGTATAAAGTAGTTTTTAATCCATATTTTAAAAATGTATATAATTTGTATTGCAACATGTATAACACTAATATGAGTAAAAATGAGAAGTCATCCTTTTATGTTAGCACATTTTTGTAAGCCTAACATTTTCCTTAATAGAAACAAATAATCTAAACCTTGAATAATCAGCTTATTTAATACTACTATAAAATGCCTAGATAGATGAAATTGATTTCCTAACCAAAGAAAATAAAGATATTTCAGAGCTATATGGAGGAAATAGACAATTATTAACAGGAATTATTGTTGGTCTTGGTAAACACAAGATTACAAAACCTTAAACCCATGTCACACTGCACCAACAGATGGAAAGAGGATGTAAAATGGAGAGAAACACTTGACATCCGTTGGTTAACGCGATTCATCCGTTCTGTACTCACTGCCTCCGTTTTTCATACCTGTCTATCCATCCATCAATCCGTCGACTGAGGTCTCCGCTCAAAAAGTTTGAGGCTGCTCAAAACTTTTTGAGGCGGAAAATGTTATCCAATGCCCGTTTCCGTTCTGGCATTTCCGCAACGCCAATTTTACACGGGCAGAACCATCCATTCTAAATCCGCCGTTCATCCGTTATGCGCCGCTATATCCGCGAGGCAATCCGCTGCGCATGACCGCCACAACTCAAATCCCGCTCTCAGCGCGCAAGAAAAAACGGGAACCACAGGGAGGAAAGCGAAATGGATACGGAACGGCATCGCAGCGTTTTGTAGCACGGGACGTAGAAAAGGATCGAAAGTCAGATGCAGCTCAAGAGATACCAAAGGCATTAAAACGGAAAAAAGACCGTTCGCAGAGGGGAACCTAGTCTCGGATATTTTAGGCATGTCTGCCAGGGAATGCCTAGAGGATGCATAAAGGAACCTAAGTGGAAAACCTGGATCTCACTTTCAGTCCCCAGCAGCCCTGCTGGTGCAGACCTCTGCAGGCCTTCATGCTGGCTCTTGCTCTTCATACAGCATCCCATTGATGTCCACATGAGATCAGTGGAAACACAGTCCTTTTTCGTAGCCAACATGATTCTGCAACAGTGCGAAGGCCATCTACAGGCTCTTTCAAACTGTTTCTAACAGGAAGAAAAGAGGCGGCCCAAGAAGTGGTCTGGGTCCGAAGATGGATCGGGAGAAGAGCAGAGTACAGACTGTACAAGCAAGCTGATGGTGGAGTGCAGGAATGAAGACCCTCGGTATTCCACGAACTTATGAGGATGCCCTCAGCCATGTTTGATGAAGTTTGGGAGCAGCTGAGACCCAGGTTGACCAAGAAGGCAAACACCAACTTTCTGGCCATCCTGGACCCTGGGCTCAAGGTGGCACTGACTCTGCGCCACCTGGCTGCAGGACACCTACAGGAGCCAATGCCAGTACAGCTGGAGGGTGCCACAACAACAACAGATCAGCATTGGTGGTCAGAAGAAGTGGTGCAGGCCATTCATAAGAAATACATGGAAGAGCTCCTCCAGTGCCCCACCTGAAGAAGGTGGAAGAAAGTGCAGAGGCAGTGTAATAAGAAATGGAACTTCCCCCACACCGTTGGAGCCATAGATGGAAGCAAACGTGGCCTGAAAAGCTCCAGCCAAGTTTCGGGGTCCACTTATTTCAACTACAAGGGCTTCTTCAGCATCATCCTCTTCGCACATGGTCAATGCTGACTACAAGTTCATGTAATCGATGCTTCAGGCGCAACGGGTCAGCTTCAGATGCCCCAGTATACAACGCCAGTGACCTGAAGGAGGCGGCTGGAACACAACCTCATCAGTGGGTCCCACAGATCCAGACCCCCTGCCCCAATGACACACAAGATGTGCCTACTTCAATCCTGGGGGAATGACGCCTTCTCCCTCAGAACTACCCTCATGAATCCTACACTTCAGACTCCCTACCGTGAAGAAGGATCTTCAACTACAGCTGTCCAGTGGCAACACGGGTGGCATCCGGCCAACAGGTTCCAGGTACTTCTCACCACCATGCATGCATCGCGCAGAGACATGCAGGAGGCCTCGGAAGCTTGCTGCATCCCTGCAACAATCTCATCGCGCACCCGCTACCACCAGTGGTTTGCAGAACACGGCTTTGTAAGAGCCTCCAACCAAGGCAATAGAGGACTGGAGCCTGGGGAATCGGAGGCAGGGTGAAACCTGAAGACCCTAGATGTGCAAGGCCCAACAGAGCTTCACTGAAGGGAAGAAGCCAGCGCAAACCTCCTGAAAGCCACACTGGGTGCAACTCCCCAGCTGGAGCAGTGGGACGTGGCAAGACAGGAATGATAGATGATTAATGGATGCTTCCTTCAGCCTGCCATCACCACTGATGAGATTGGGCCATGTATGTTGGGTGGGCCTAAATGAACAGGGCATTAATAAAGAGATGTTGTTTATGTGACATGTGTGGATGAATTGATTACATTAATTATTCGATAATCAAAGGGCCTAGGTGTGGCACCTGGGAGCGGTGGCACTATACAGTCCAACTACTGCTTGCACTGGAGGTTTAATCTATGCCACAGCTATTACCCATCCAAAGGGTATCCCTGCCCATCCCAGAACCCGCTATTACCCAATCCCAAAGGTTTATCCTGCCCCATCCACAGGTATCCCTGCCCATCCCACCAGCTATTAACCTCATCCAAGGTATCCCTGCCCATCCACTGGCTGTCCTTACCCATCCCACAAAACATGCAAAGGGCTTAAACGCCATTTTTAAAAAGTTTTCCACCAAGACTTTATTGACAAATAAATGAAGCAAGTGTGTGAAGCAAAGATAATTCTTATTAATAAGAAGGCTGTTTAAAAGAAAAATGACCCAGAGTCAGTTGGGTCAAAGCAAAAATAAAGTCACCAGGTAGCCAGCCAGCTCTCTGGCACTCTTCTTGGTCACTTCCGAGGTGTGCCCAGTATTTCAGGGTGAAGGGTCAGGTGCTGTGGAGGTGGCTCGCTTCTGGAGTGCTGGTCTGAAGTGGCCACTGGGGTGCCTGGCCCCGAGAGTACAACAGGGGACGGTGTTGTGAGGAAGCTCCTCAGACAGCTGGCTCAGCCCGTGATCGTTGAGAATATCCATGACATGAGGTGTCAGACCCAATACGATGACAGAGATGTACTGAGGCCGGGCCTTGGCTGTGGGGTGGAGGAAGGAGCAGTGTAGTGGGGCTGTCTGGTCTGCAAGTGGTGAGGACTGGCGTCAGTGGGCATCAGTGGCGTGGGTGGCATCTGTGGCGTGGCTGGCATCGTGGCGTGGGTGGCATTCGGTGGCATCAGTGGGCACGGTGGCGTCGATGTACCTGGTGCCCTGGACTGGGAGGGCCTGCCTGTGCTGCTGGACCTCGCTGGTAGCTTGTAGCCTTGGGGTAGGGGTAGGGCCTGTGGAAGGCCTTTGGAAAGGGCAGTTGAACATCACCTGGGTGGAGGCAGCAGGCCCTGGACCTGGGTGGGAGCAAGATTCATCTTGGTCTGCGAGGGTGTGGGTGAAGAAGAATCAGTGATCTTGTCCTTCACCACCCTTGGTATGGGGTTTCTGACATGTTCATAGAGGGTCTGGATTGAACGTGGTGAGGAAGGGCTTGCGGTGGAGGATGGGGCGTGCGGTGTGTTACCAGCTGAAGAGGAAGATCTAACGCTGCCCTGATGGCTGTGATCTCAGCAGGACAGGTGTGGTCTGCCCTCCGGTTCTCAGCACTCTGCCTTTATATTGGGAGGTGGGAGCTGGGGGTGGATTGCGGGTTTGGGCTGTGGTGGGAAGTGCCGTCTCCTTCTCCCACTGTGGTCAGGAGGTCCTCCACGCTCGCCAGGGGTAGTAAAGCTGTCTCCATCGTGGCACGCTCCACAGATACCTGCCTGGGACACAGGAGCTGACTCTTTTTGGGCCCAGAAGAGCGGACTGAGCTCTCAGCAGGTCTGCCTGAGAGAGAGGTTCTGAAGGGGCTTGCTTCCTCGGTGGCGATCTCACCCTCCAAGAGCTGCACTTGGCCATCAACAGTACGGTTTCGCGCAGGTCGGTGAGCTTGACCATGGCCTGGCGCAGACTTCTTCAGGTGCACTTCCATACCAGGCTCGGTGCATCATGCTTTCCACACCCGAGAAGGACACCAGCAGTTGTAAGCCCAGGCTCTCCGCCTTACTCTCTCCAAGCCAGCAATGCTTCCTCCTGTTGTCTTGATAGAGCCTGGTGTCCCTTCCACCAAGATATTCTATCTCCCTCAGCACTCCAGCACCTCCTCCTCATCGTTCCTCTTCGGATTGTGTAATTGCCTCCTCTCTCCCATTTACGCGTCTGCCTTCTTCTCCCTTTGGCAGGGCCATATGGGCCCTCATCAGAAGGGCTTCGAGGTTTGTCAGGGGCTGCTCGCTCCACACCACACCGAGCAGCAGCACAGCAACAACATAGCAAGCAAAAGCAGAACCAGCAGCAGCACCAGCAGGACCAGGAGACACGCAGCAAGCACAGCAGGACCAGGAGCAGGACCAGTTGCACTAGCTGGACAGCAGGACAGGGAGCACGACCAGGACCAGGAGCACCAGCAGGACTAGGAGCGCCAGCAGGACCAGCAGGACGCAGGAGCAGCACCAGCAGAGTAAGCACACGCAGAGACCAGCAGGACAAGGAGGCAGCGCCCACAAGAGTAACTACCAGCAGGACAGTAAGGACCAGGAGCAGCGCAGCGAGTAGCACAAAGCAGAGCACCAACAGGGAATGCCAAGAAACACAGAAGCAGCAGAAGCACCAGCACCAGGAGCAGTGCCAAGCAAGAGTAAGCACCAGCAGAAGATAACCAGCAACCAGGAGGCAGTGCCAGCGAGTACACCAGCAGAAGCACAGACAGAGCAGTGCCAGCAGAGTCGTAAGCACCAGCACGAGAGTGCCAGCAGAGTACCACAACACCAACGAAGGAGCATCACCAGGAAGCACCACTCCAAGAAGGAGCATCACAGAAGCCCCAGCCACAGAAGAGCGAGCCCGGCAGCAGAAAGCCCCAGCAGAAGGCAAGAGTCAGGCCAGGGGAGTGGGGAGGGTGGCCTGTCCCTACTTGGCCCAGAAGGCTGGCAGCAGATGGCAGAGGCTTCCATTTGCTTCCCCACATGGTTCTGTTGGGTTGCTGGCTGGCTGGCAGCTTGTGTCTGGAACGCAGGTTCTTTCTTGAATGATGACGCTGCTTGCGACTTGATTCCCATTTAGATCCACGCGGGCTGACACATGCAATCCTCCCCGCATGTGCAGTGAAAGCTTAGGCATTCCGCTAGTTCCCGCTCTGCATCCGCTTCATCCGCTCCTGCATCTGCTCTGCATCCGCTCCTTTTCATTCCGCTCCGCTCGCTGGTGCTCCCGGAAGCCTTGCGGATTTGCCATTCCACTCTCAATCCCCGCTTCCCATTCCGCTAGGGCTTATCTTCTGAGTAGCTTTCCACCGTGGAGCATCCGCCTTTCCATCCGCCCAACATCCTACCCCCTGTTGTTCCTTTTTCCCGTGTTTTGTCCCGCTCTGGTTATGCAAATTTTGGGGCACTTTGAGAGCAGATAACAACCGGATGGAACATTTTGCTCGTCTGCTGTGTCCTTTTTACAAACGTTTTGCATCCGTCGGCCAGTGTGACAGGGCCTTTAGTTGTTGTAATAGTAGAGGATAAATCTTGGGAACAAAATACATGCCCACATCTTAGACTAGTAGATAAGCTTATTGAAATATTTATAGGAATATTATAGAAATAGATGGGACAAATCCCTATCTAAGGCAAGTTTAAAGAATAGACTTGCTGATTAAAGTTGTTGTTTATATGTACTTTTAGGAGAGTACATCTCAATAGGATTATCTTCTATTATCATATATGATAGATTTGGGGTGATCAGATTTGTAAATGAAGCTTCTAGCCCACTTTGTACACATTCATTAATTGTTTAAGGTAAAGATCAAATATTTCAATAATACTTCATGGGTTGTAAGGTTTCTCAAGAGGACACCTAATGCTTGAAAATACTTTTATAACCATCAACTCTAATCTAATCTAAAATTGTAGACCTTGAAAAATATCCGAAAGTGAAAGCCCAACCACTTGGACTGAGAGTGAATTATTTCAAATTTACATGCCCATTACACTTTATTACTGGGTGAATAAGGAATTAAACATATCATATAAATCCATTCAAACTGACGAAGCTAATTAAACAATGTCCCGGAGAGCAGACAGAGTTCACAAGGGTTACTTACTGGCCCAAATTCTTTCTGGCCCAAATGCAGCAATAGCCATTTAAATCTTTATTATGAAAGCAAATTCTGCTTCCTAAGTTTCTGCAAGTGTTCCAGCCAACAAAAAATTAAAAGAGGGGCTGGGCTCTAACAGATGCTTTGTCAGAAACAGTTTGTTCAGACAAGATAAAAACCTGGATGGAGTACACAATACATTTTAATCGGGGGAAAAATTTATGCAAAAGGATCTGATAACCTCTTCTTACAAAAAAATAAATGATCCCCTCAGGCATCTTGCTTTGCTGAGGGATTGTTCTATAAAAATGAGAAAAGTGCTGTGCAGTCTTTTGTTTATTTTTTTCTGACAAAGCACAGTCTGAGGTTGCCTCTCTATTTTTTCATTATATAATTGTCCTGCTCTTCTTTTTTATGCCTTCTAAAGCATCCCTGTTAACACTACGTATGATTTGGTTTCAAACAGATTGCTGCTACTAAATTTCCTTTAAAAGTATATTCAGAAAATTCCTTGTACCTGTCATAGGCCTTTTGGTCTGTGACAGGCAGCACATTTCCTTAGTTAAGTGTTATTGACTATACATATCATTATTCAGAAATGGGTGCCTCTCCCAAACTGGCTAGATAACATCTTCAAAGAATGGGATCTGAATTGGAACTAAAATGCCAGGAAAAACAAGGAGATAATAGCAAACCTTTCCGCACTATCTTGCTTTAGGTAAGTTTTAGAGCAATCTGGTTATGGAAAACTGCAGGGTTCTTTCCTGTTTCCTAAATTCCAAATTAGTTCTTCAAACAGGCAGCTATTAAGAGATGGTTTTCAGCTCCCTTTCATGTGTTTTAATGCTCATGAGTGGTGAATACGTTCGAAATAGATTTTCTTGCCTAATTAATCCTTCCTTGGTTAAAGTCACTGACGGTTAAAGAACTTCCGCTAGAATCACTTTTGAAGGCTATTGAAAAACAAGTCTAGCAGTTACTTATGGAGGATTGGTGCCAGCAAAACTGTCCTCAAAACACAAGGGCTCTTAGTTCAGTGTGTGTCTGTGTCTGTGTCTCTCTGTGTGTGTGTTTGTGTGTGTGTGTGTGTGTGTGTGTGTGTGTGTGTGTGTGTGTGTGTGTGTGTGTGTAAGCTTTTGATCCAACAGAGGCTTTCCTCTGACAGATTTGCCTCCTTCTCCCCTGTGGCCTCCTATTTTTTTCCAAAAAATCTGTATTAGCAGAACAATCAGAGGTAAAGGTAATCACCGAAAACTGCTTCAAAGCAAACTTTGCCAAAAATGTTCAAAAAAAATCTTACTCCCTAAAGGTTTCAGCCCAGTTTGTGCTCTCCTTCAAAGAGAAGTTTTCTTAAAAGCTCAACTGCCACTGGAAACATAGGAGGCAGCTGTGGCAAAGAGCACTTTTGTACAGTTATCCCGAGGCAAGCAGTGCAAGCTTTCTTGAAACAGTCAGATCTGGTATTCATGCCTTTGGTTGTAATCTATATTGACTATAATAATGTGCTCTACTACATGAGCTTAGTCTTGAAAAGAGTCTGGAAATTGTCTCTATTTTATTTATTGATTGATTTGTTTGTTTGATTTGTCAATTGCTTACAAGATAATAGGTATAAATATATACATAGTTATGAATACATGAAATGGGTACAAATAAGAAAAATAAAAGAAAGAATGGAACAGGGAAGGTAGGTACGTTGGTGTGCTTATGCACGTCCCCGACAGACCTCTTAGGAAAGGGGTGAGGTCAAATAGTAGACAGTCTAAAGTTAAAGTTTTTTGGTTTTGGGGAAGAAACCACAGAGTCAGGTAGAGTATTCCAGACGTTGACCATGCTGTTGCTGAAGTCGTATTTCCTGCAATCAAGTTTGGTGCAGTTAACCTTGAATTTGTATCTGTTGTGTGCTCTTGTATTGTTATGGTTGAAGCTGAAGCATTCATTGACAGGTAAGTCATTGCAATGTATGATTTCATCCACCATACTTAGATCAGACTGAAGATGACATAATTCAAGGTTTTCTAGGTCTAAAATTTCAAGTGTGGTGGCTTAAGGTATTCCACAATGAGTAGAGGAATGGAGAACTCTTCTTATGAAATATTTCTGGACTTTCTCAATTGTGCTAATATCAGATACGTAATGTGGGTTCCAGACTGATGAGCTGTATTCA
>BHFT01003896.1:0-35380 GCA_004320025.1 Laticauda laticaudata | reverse complement strand
CCCTACCTCCCCTTCCCCCCGTTTCTTATGACAGCCGAAAGATGCAAAACGATAGTAGAAGATCTTGAAGGCTGACAAATGGCTTCAGTAGAGTCCTGGTTGGTAAGGGAATATTGAAAGAGATCAGTCACCTATGGATAGGGCTAAATTGTAGTAGGATTATGGTTGGTAACATTATACATTAGCTAGTTAGCAAAGGCACCAAAAGCAGGCTAGCATAATGAAATTCAATAGTAGAGACTGACAGTCTCATAAAAAGAGGCTGATGTAAAGAAAATATCATTCATAATGTTGACATCTCTATTCTTCAAAACAGTAAACTGTGATGTCACTGGCTGTAAAGGCCCAGTCCCACTGCAGTTACAGATGCAAAGAGGATGTAAAAAGTTAAAAAAAGCTTGCCATCTGTTGGAAAACGCTATGCATCCGTTGTGTACTCATTGCATACGTGTTTCATTCCCGTCGCAGCATTCCGTCCAATTTCGCGATTCTTCATCTGCACAAGAAGTCTTGAGCTGGGCGAACCTGATGAGACTTTCTGCCATGTACGATGTACAACCGCCACATACTGAGCAACCAAGATGCTATGTGCCGTTATCATCCCATTAAACGTCTGCTGTATCCTCTCTGCATCCGCCTGTGCATCCTCGCAATCTACATCCACTGCAGCCTGAAAACGGAAAGAGGGAGAAATAAAAAGGTACACTGAATGTTGATACATCATGTAGTACCGATCGAACGGAAAGTAGGAAAGGATGCCGCAGTGAAACGTTTGCATCCGATATACAACCGCGCGGCACTCACCCTTTCTTCCTTTAGGCAATACAATGGTGCATCCGCTTCCTCTGCTATGCGTCGGACGTTTGCAATTGATTCCCCCATAACCCTTCGGGAGGTGTCATCTCCTAGTCTTAACACGAACCGTTTCATGCTGCTGAGCTTCCGAGTGAACATCCGTTTAACATCCCCAGGCTACAGTAACTACCGGAAAAGGCACGTCCAGTGCTATTTCCGAGTTCTGTATGCAAATTTTATGCCACTTTTAGGGGAGCGATGACAATGCGACGTGGAGCCACCACCCCCCCAAAATTTTGCTTGTCCGCTGTGTCCTTTATGCATACGTTTTGCATCCGTCGGCCAGTGGGACTGGGCCTTAAGTGTAAGAGTCATTGTTACATTGTTAGACTCAAATGTTAGATTCATTCACTCATTGTTGAAAGGAATGTGCATCAGGTTGCAAATGACAGAAGATCAGCAAATTAGTTTATGATTTAGGCCAACATTCTGCCCTAAATTCAGAGGTGGTATTCAGCAGGTTCTGACCAGTTCTGGAGAACAGGTAGCAGAAATTTTGAATAGTTCGGAGAACCGGCAAACACCACCTCTGACTGGAGATTTTCCAGTATCCTTCCCTTCACCACCAAGCCATGCCCACAGAACTGGTAGTAAAAGAAAATTAAATCACACCACTGCCTAAATTATATTCTTAAACTATATTCTGCAAAACACCAGTGATCCATTTGAAAAGAATCCATGAAGGAAGAGATTTTGGAGATCAGACCTCAGATACCACATTGAAACAGTTTGTACAGATGTGCTATGATATATTCTTTTGGATGAAAGTACATGAAGTACATCGTTGTTTGAAATATATTATAAGAATATATTAAAAGAAAATATATTCAAGACTACATCTTTTCTTTCAACATATCTTTATAAAAGTGTTTTTCAACACTTATGACAACCAAGTCCAAAATATAGAGCTAGGCTGCATATTATGCCAGCTCTATGGTTTCTTTGCCAAATCTCAGGCCAGATGCTGATGAAATATACTGTCACAAGCAAGCTCCTATATCCTATAAAAATGTATAATTAATGCATTAAATGTAATGGAAAATAAATACCATTACTAAAATCTATTTAATTGGAATATTTAATATTTTCTTTTTAAAAGGAAAAAGGAATGTTTCCCATAAAAATGTTGTTCCATAGTCTTGAACAATTTAAGAAATACTCATATCAAACCAAAAATAAAATTCAAAATGCTGTTGATAGATTAGAGACACACACTGAAAATAATATAATGAAATGTAATAAAGGCAGATATAAAGTTCTCTGCTTGGGAAAAAGAAATCAAATGTACAATGAGGAAAATCTAGCTTGGAAACAATAAGAAAAATCTTGGAATTGTAGTTGATCAGAAGTTAAATTTGAATCAGCAATGTGACAGAGTTGTTAAAAGTCACAGGGAATTTTAAGGTGTATTTGTAACATTATAATGTATCAGATCATGTAAACTGTATTTCTCCAAATAACTTTAGTTATTGTGTCCAGTTCTAGGCACCATTCTTGAAGAATGTTTCACAAAAAGATGCAAAGAAGGTTTTAAAACGGTGATGAGGGGACTGCAGATTAAGCTGTATAAGGTAAAAGGTAAATGAAGAGGATATGATTGCATTTCTCAAGTACATGAAAGTGCAGAACACAGTGATAGTGTGCATGTGTGCATGTATTGGAAATAGAACAGCAGAATTGCTATTAAATTGGGTGTGTGTGTGTAGAGTAGAATAGTTCACAGGTTGAAGCAATTGCCAAGGGAGATAGTTATGTTTCACTAGATATGTTTGGGTAACAGAATAAGAGTTGGAAGAGACTTCAGAGAACTTCTAAGCCAACCTACTCAAGAAGGAAACCCCATAACATTTGAACACCGACTGGAGAGCCATTTTTTATGAATGTTTCAATTTGGATTCTGGCCCTAAAGGCCCTGTCACACTGCCCAACGGATGCAAAACGGACACAACGGACGAGCAAAATGTTTATCCGCTCTCTCAAAAGGGGCAAAAATTTGCAATACCGGAGCAGATAACACGGACCGGGGAGGATGCAGGGCGGATGGAAAACGGATGCGGAATGGAAGCCTCAACGGATGGAAGCGAATGGGAGCGGATGGCACATCCGCAGGGCTTCTGGGGGTCTCAGCAAAGCGGAAGCGGAAACGGATACAGCGGATGCACAGCGGATGAAGCGGATGCACAGCGGAAGCCTAGCAGATGCACAGCGGAAGCCTAATGGATGCCTGGCGTTAATTGTGCAAGCAGGGGGAATGCATTGCGCAAGCCCCCCGGATATAAAGGGAAGCAGCTCGCACGTGGCCAGAATTCAGAGGAAAGACCTGCTGCAGGATACATCGAGTCCTTGCCTGCCCTGCCTGCATGCCTTGCTGCCAGCCTTCCTGCCAGCCTGCCTCCAAGCCTCCTGGCCAGCCTCCCTGCCAGCGTTGCTGTCTGCCTGCCTAACAGCCTTGCTGCCAGCCTACCTTCCAGCCTCCCTGCCAGCCAGTCTGCCTGCCAGCCTTGGTGCCTGCCTGCTTTGCCACCTGCTGCCTTGCCCCTGCCTTCCTGCCTGCCTTCCTGCCAGCCTTCCTGCCAGCCTTGCTGCCAGCCTTCCTGCCAGGCTTCCTGCCAGGCTTCCTGCCAGCCTCCCTGCCAGCCAGCAACCCCACAACCATGGGGAAGAAGCGAAAGTCTCAGCAACCTGCCGCATCCCGGCAAGAGGGACAGGGCCACCGTCCCACCCCCTGTCCCTGACTCTGCTTCTGCTGGGGGCTTCTGCTGCTTCAGACTCGCTTTTCTGGTGCTGGAGCTTCTGCTGAAGCTGCTCCGGCAGTGGTGCTTCTGCTGCGTACTCTGCTGAAGCTGCTCCTGGTGGTGGTGCTTCTGCTGCTGCGTACTCTGCTGAAGCTGCTCCTGGTCCTGCTGGTCCTGCTGGTCCTGCTCATGCTCCTGGACTTGCTCGTACTGCTCAATTGCTCATGCTCCTGGTCTTGCTCATCCTGTTCGTCCTGCTCTGTGCTCCTGGTGTTGCTGGTGCTGCGGGAGCTGCTGGTGCTGCTGGTACTGCTGGTGTGCTGGTGCTGCTGGTGCTTGCAGGGGCTGGGCTGCTGGGGCTCCTGGTGATTACTCTGCTGCTGCTGATCCTGGTCCTGCTGAATCCTGCTGTTGCTGCTGCTGATGATGATTATGATCCTGCTGGTGCTGCTGCTGCTGTGGTGTGGAGCAGCAGCCCCTACCACTGAGGAGAGAGGCCCATCTGGTCCTGGCAAAGGGAGAAAGAGGCGTATGCGGGGACGGGAGAGGAGGCAATACTTCATTGAGGAGGAACACGAGGATGAGGTGCTGGAGTGGCTGAGAGAGAATGACTATCTGTGGTAGAAGGGACACCGGCTGTACAGGGACACCAAGCGAAGCAGGCTGCTTGGAGAGAGAGGGCGGAGAGTATGGGTTTACACTTGGGAGGTGCTCCTCGGCTGGTGGAAACATATGCACACCTGGTACGGGAAGCTGCACCTGAAGAAATCTGGCAAGGCCACAGTTAAGCTGACGGACAGAGAGACCTACGTCATGGCCAGGTGCAGCTCCCTGGAGGGTGAGGTCCGCCACCGAGAGCACCAGAGCCCCTCTGGCTACCTCTCTCTCCGGCAGCCTGCTGCGACCAGTCCTCTTCGGCGAGAATCAGTCCCTGTCTCCAGGCAGCTTTCTGTGGAGCTTGCCACGGCAGAGAACCCGCGGACAGCTGTTGTCTCCGTGATGGAGCACGTGGAGGACTCCTTGGTGCGGTGGGAGAGAGGAAGACATCGAGTCCACCACAGTCGTAGCTGCATCCACCCCCCCCAGCTCCGCCTCCACAGAAAGGCAGAGAGCCAGTCAGCAGGAGGGCAGAGCCACACTGACCTGCTGGAAATCAGGGACACCATCCGCACCAGTATAAATCTCCTCTCTCAGCTGGTCAGCACCGACTCCTCATCCTCCAACCACAAGCCCTTCTCACCTATGTCAACCAGACCCTCAAGAACATGGAGAACCCCAGTACCAGGTGGTGAAGGACCGGATCACGGAGCTGCTTCACAACCCTCCAGACCCAGAGGACCCTGATCTCACCCAGTCCACCTCCACCCAGGTGATGTCCCTCCCATTCAAGGCTTCCCACAGCCCCCACACCTACCAGGGCTACGGCTACCAGGAGGTCCAGCAGCACAGGCAGCAGCCCTTCCTAGCCCAGGCACAGAGTCATCGGGCGACACCGTTGCCACCGGTTCCCACTGATGCCACCGATGCCAGCCATGCCAATGATGCCACCGACGACACCGATGCCACCACGCCCGTCCTCACCCCAGCTGCAGACCAGACAGCCCCACTACACTACTCCTTCCTCCACCCCACAGCCAAGCCCGGCCTCAGTACATCTGTCATCAGAACTGACACCCCATGGCATGGAGGAAGGACCTCTCAGCATCGTGGTCTGAGCCAGCTGTCTGAGAGCTTTCTCAACCACACGTCACCTGTTCTCCTCTCAGGGCCAGGCCCCTCAGTGGTGCTTCAGACCAGCACTCAGCACCACCCACCTCCACAGCACCTGGACTCTTCACCCTGAGACTGGGCACACCTCCGAGTGACCATCAGAATGCCAGAGACGGGTAGCTGGCTACCTGTAGAGTTTATTTGGACACTTGACTTGGGTCATTTTTGTTTTACAGCTTGTTGTTCAATAAAGTTTATCTTTGATTCACACACTGCTTCATTCTTTTTTTTAATAAAGTCTTGGTGGAACCTTAGAAATGGTTTTAGCCTTTGCATGTTTGTGGGATGGGTTAAGATAGCAGTGGATGGGCAGGGATACCTTGTGGGAATGGGTAATAGCTGTGGGATGGGTAAGGATAGCAGTGGGATAGATAAACCTCCAGTGCAAGCATAGTAGGACTGTATGGTCCACCTCCCCCTGGTGCCACACCTATGGCCCTTTATGATCAATAATAATGTAATAATCATCCAGACATGTCAAACACAAACACACTCTTTATTAAACGCCCTGTTCATTGTAGGCCACCCAACATACATGGCCCAATCTCATCCATGTGATGAGACAGGCTGAAGGAAGCACTCATTAATCATCTATCATCCTGTCTTGCCACTCCACCGCTCCAGCTTGGGAGTTGCACCAGTGTCTCAGGAGTTTGCGCTGCTTCTTCCCTTCATGTGAGGCTCTGTTGGGGCCTTGCACATCCTGAGTGTCATCAGGTTTTGCCCTTGCCTCCATTCCCAGGCTCCATGTCCCCATTGCCTTGTTGGAGGTCCACGAGCCTGTCTTGCAAGACTGGGTAGCGGGTGCGCATGAGATTGTGCAGGATGCAGCAAGCTTCCACGATGCTCCTCACGGTCTCTGGGCGATGCTGCATGGTGGTGAGAAGTACTGGAACCTGTTGGCCAGGATGCCAAAGGCGTTCCTCCACCACCCGCCTTGCCCCTGGACAGCCTGTAAGTTGAAGATCCTCTCTTCACGGGTGAGGTATTTGGAGGTGTAGGGCTTCATGAGGTAGGTTGTGAGGGAGAAGGCGTCATCCCCCATGATGAAGTAGGGCAACATTTGCGTGTCGTTGGGCAGGGGGTCTGGATCTGGGAAGCCCACAATGAGTTGCGTTCAGCCCCTCCTTGAGGTCACCTGGCGTTGTATACCTGGGCATGTGAACATGAGCCACTGCTGAAGCATCGATGTAATAAACTTGTAGTCAGCATTGACCTTGGCAAGGAGGACGATGCTGAAGAAGCCCTTGTAGTTGAAATAAGTGGAGCCTGACTTGGGTGGTGCTTTGCAGGCCACGTGCTTCCCATTATGACTCCAATGGTGTGTGGGAAGTTCCACTCTGGTACCACTACTCTGCAACTTTCTCCATCCTTCATCAGTGGAGGGGCACTGGAGGAGCTCCTGCAGTATTCTTCGATGATGGCCTGCACCACTTTCTCTGATCACATATGCTGATGGTGTTGTGTGGCACCCTCCAGCCGTACTGCATGCTCCTGTCGGTGGTCCCTGAGGCCAGGTGGTGCAGAGTCATGCCACCTTGATCCCAGGGTCCAGGTGGGCTGGAAGTTGGTGTTTTCCTTGGTCAACATGGGTGTCAGGCGCTGTACAACTTCATCAAAACATGGCTGGAGGCATCCCATGAAGTTCTGGAATGCCCGGAGTGTCTTCGTTCCTGAGCTCCACCCATCAGCTTGTTGTACAGTCCCGTACTCTGCTCTTCTCCCGATCATCTTTGGACTCAGACCGCTTCTTGGCCGCTCCTTTTCTTCCCGTAGTAGAGTTCACAAGAGCCTGTAGATGCTTCACACCTGTTGCAGAAGGATGGTGGCTGCCAAAAGGAGACTGGGTTAACGATCCACGGTGGACATGACTGGATGATGTGGAAGAGGAAAGAGTCAGATGAAGGCTGCAGAGGTCTGCACAGCTGCTCTGCTGGTTCTGAAAGTGAGATGCAGACGAGTTTGCTCCCGCCTTTTTATAGGCAGTATAGGTGTCCCTTTGCATCCTTCAGGCATCCTCGAGGCATCCTCTCGACATCCTGTAGACATCCTTAATATCCGAGATAGGTCCCTCTGCGAACGTTTTTTCTGCTTTAAACGCTTTGTTTCCATGCTGCATCCATTCTGCATCCGTTCTGCATCGGTTCTGCGTCCATTCCGCTTCCTTCCTGCGTCCGAGCGGATGCGAGTTGCGCAGATGCACAAGTGGATGCCTAGCGGATATAGCGGATGCTAGCGGATGCAGAAACGGATGCGTAGACCGGAATGCAGATAGCGGATGCAGAATGGATGCATTGGATACATTTTCCGCGCAAAAGTTTTGGGCAGCCCAAAACTTTCTGAGCGGATTACACGTCAATCGACGGATGCTGGACGGATAGAGAGGAAGCAAAATGGAGGCAGTGAGTATATCACATTAACCAATGGATGGCACGCTTTTTTGTCCGTTTTACATCCTCTTTGCATCCGTTGGTGCAGTGTGACATGGGCTTAAGTAAGAGTTTAATAGCCAAAATTAATGTTTCCTAATTTTGGCAACTTCTAAAAATGTGGACTTGTCTTTGAGTATTCTTAGTAATGGATTTTGAAATCCACATACTTAGCACTGGTCATGACTGGGCAACACAGAACTAAATGGTCCTTTCCAACTCTGTGATACTATATTCATATTTGTGCTCCTGTTTCTTTGTGCATTTGCTCACCTATTTTAGGAGATTTATAAATCAACTCAACCTAAGCCAGCTCTGAGCCTATTATCCCTGAATTTAATATCGTATATAGGAATTAAAAAATTTCAAAAAACCATAGTAACTTGATTTTTTTTCACTTTTCTTTTTGTTTACTCTTTTAAATATTTAAATGAACTTGTAATTGATCTCTCAAAATCTGATCACAGATGAAATTAAAATGAATGAAAAGACAGAAAGAAAGAAAAAAAGAAACAAAGAAAGAAACAAAGAAAGAAAAGATTTTTTGCAAGCTCCCTATTTTTATTGTAATTTATAGAAAACTACTGGAGGAATACCCCCAAAGTAGGTTTTCCATTTCCACATTGATGACCTGTATGACAATTTATAGAAAAGAGGTATCAATGACACTAATTATTTTTCCCATCTTTGGAAAATGTATCGTTCAACTTACAAGTGTTTCTATTAAATGCATGGTTTTTTTCAAGAATACTGATATGTTTTGTCAGCATATTTTTATACAATATTTAGAATGAGGATATTGTAAGGAATGACACATTTCACAACATGAAGTCATGTTCTTAGTAGAAATGAGTGAAAAAACAAGATTATTGCTATCCTTTCCTTTCTGAACAGGGAGAAACCAGCAGTAAATTGACATTCTTATCCCTCTCTTGATACAAAAAACCCCCAAGATAATGTGCAAGTGCAATTGGCTATATTGTAAAAAGAAAAGGAAAATGTCTGAAGGATGGTCCCAGCCTAAAGGCCCTGTCACACTGGCCGACGGATGCAAAACGTTTCTAAAAGGGACACAGCAGACGAGAAAAATGTTCCATCCGTTGTTATCCGCTCTCAAAAGGGACAACATTTGGCAAACCACGAGCGAACAACAATAGGAAAAGGAACGGGAACGGGGGGAGAGGATGCAGGGAAGATGGAAAGGCGGTGCTCCATTGGAACGCCTCGCGGATGGAACGGTGGATGGATTTAGCGGATGCACATCCGCAAGGCTCTCCGGTGGACCGCATCAAAGCGATTGCGGAAAAGATACAAAGCGAATGGCAGAGCGGACGCCAGCGGTATTGACAGCGCATGAGGCCACTAAAGCAGAAGGGCCCAAGCGGATATGAAACCGGATGCAGAGCGGAAGCCGAGGCGGATGGACGAGCGAAGGCTAGCGGATGACATCCTATGGCCTAGGCGTCTGGCCTTGCGGACACAATTGCCTAAGGCGGATGCCTTAGCTTTGTTATTCACTTGTTGCATGCCGGAGTGCATTTGCGTCCATTCCCTGGGACTATAAAAAAAAGGAGGCCAGCTTTCCAAAGAGTCACCATTTCAGAGGGAAAAGACCTGCTTTTCCAGGGACACATCGATTTTGCCTGCCAGCCCTGGCCCTTGCCTGCATCCCTGCTGCCAGCCTTGCTGCCTTTAGCCATTGCTCCTGCCTTCTTGCCAGCACTCAGGCTGCCAAGCCTGCCCTCCTGCCTGCCTGCCAGACTTGCTTTGCCAGCCTGCTTGCCAGCCTGCCAGCCTTGCTGGCCAGCCTATGCTTGCCAGCAGGCAACCCCACAACCATAGGGATAGAAGAGAAATCCTCAGCCAACTGTGCCAAGCCTTGGCAAGAGGGACAGGGCACACCCTACCACCCCCTGGCCACTCACTCTGCTTCTAGGTTGGGGCTTCTGTAAGCAGGGCTCGCGCGTTCTGGGGGTGGGCTTTCTGCTGCTTCTGCCTTTTTCTGGAGGAGCTGATATTGTGATTTATTAGCAGTGGTGCTTTCTGCCGTGCTTACTCTGCTTGATCCTTGCTTCTGGCGGTGGTGCTGTCTGCTGGTGCTTACTCTGCTGATCTGCTTTTCGTGGCGGAGTGGCTTTCTTGCGTGATGCTGCTTCATGGAGGAGAGTGCTGATGTGCTGCTATGGCCGGTGGTGCTTCTGCTAGTGCTAACATCTGCTGAAGCGTGCTCCTCATTCTGACTGGTCCTGCTGGGTCCTGCTTCGTCCTGCTGTTCCTTGTCATGCTCCTGGTCTTGCTCGTCCCGCTGGTGCATGCTCAGTGCTGCCTGGTCTGCTCGTCTGCTCGTTCCTGCTCGTGCTCCTGGTCCTGCCTCGTGCTTCCTGGTCCTTGCCTTGTGCATCCTGGTGCCGGCTGCTGTAATCCTGGCTGACTGTTGGTCTGCTGGGTTCAGCTGCTTGGTCTGCTGGGTTTCGCTTTACTCTGCTGCTGCTTGAATCCTGCCTCCTGCTGTTCCTGCTGGCTGCTGATCCTGTCCATGCTGACGGCTGCTGGTGCTGCTTGCTGCTGGTGGTATGGAGGAACGCAAGCCTTACAACTAGGAAAGCCCCTGCTGATGAGGGCCCAGTGGTCTTGCCAAAACGGGAGGAAAGAGGCATATGTGAGAACGGAGATGGGACAGGCAACTTATTTCCATCGAGGAGGAACATATGAGGGATTGAGGTTAAGTGCTGGAGTGACTGGAAAGAGAATGAGTATCACTGTGGCGAAGGAACAACAGGCTCTACAGGGACACCAAAAGGAAGCAGGCTGCTTGGAGAGAGGAAGCGCGGGAGAGTCTGGGACTACCATTCGGAGGTTGCTCTTCGGCTTGTGGAAAGATCATGCAACACCTTGATACGGGAAGCTGCATTCTCAAAGAATATATGGGCCAGGCCGCCGGTCAAGCTGATTGGGAATCAGACGACGGAGACCCTTACATCATTGGGCCAAGTTGCATAGCTTCATGGAGGGTGAAGATCCGAGCCACCGAGGAGCACAGGCCCTCTCACAACCCTCTCTCTCAGGCAGCCTTGCTGAGAGCAGTCCTTTCTTTTCTGGCCGAGAGTCAGCTCCTGTCTCCAGGCAGGTGTCTGTTGGAGCGTTGCCCGATGGAGAACCTGGGGAAACAGCTGTCTAAAAACCATGGCGGAGACTGGAGGGGACTTCCCTGATGCAGGGGTGGCGAGAAAGGAGACGGCATTCCACCGAACCAGTTACTTACCGCATCCACCCAGCTCCACCTCCACAATGAAAGGCAGAAGAAGCAAGCCAGAGAAAGGGACAGAGGCCACCCACGTGTCCTGCTGGTAGATTAAGAGGATCACATCCAGAGCTAGCATACGATATTTCTTCTCAGCTGCTTTCCACACTGACTCTTTCCTCCGAACCGCAGCACGTTCTCTCACCTTTATGTTCAACCAAGACCTCGCAGACTCATGGCGGAACCCCCTAGTACCAGGTGGTGAAGGACAGGGATCACCGATCTTCTGGCTCAAACCCTCCAGATCCAGAATTGACTTGCTCCCACCCATCCAAAGTCTGCTTCCTCCCACCTCACCCCAGGTGGATGGTTCCCCTCCCATTCCAAGGCTTCCCACAGGGCCCTCAGCCAACAGAGGCTACTGGGGCTACAGTACACTGCCAGCAGCACAGGAGAAGCCTTTCCCAGTCCAGCACAGGTTCATGGGGACAACCTGTATGCCACTGGTTCCACTTTTGATGCCGACCGATTTCCACCATGCCATGATTGCATGACACCCACCGATGCCACCACTTCACCGATCACCCACGCCAGTACTCACCCAGCTGCAGACCAGACAGCCCCCACTACACTTGCTCCTTCCTCCACCCATTAGCAAGCCTGGCCTCAGTACATCTGTTATGGTACTGGGGCTGGCACACCCATTGGGCATGGAAGACGAGCTGCTTCAACTTCACAGGGCTGAGCCAAGCTGTCTGAGAGCTTCCTTCAACACCCACTTGTCACACTTTGTCCTCTCGGAGGCAGGCACTCCGGGTGTGCGCTTCATACCAGACTCTAGCAGCAGACACCTCCACAGCACCTGGGACCTTTATTCCTTGAGATGGGCACCCTCTGAGTGACACGAGAAGGAATGCCAGAGACTGGGTGGCTACTCTTAGACTTTATTTGGAATTGACTTGGGTCTCTTATTTCTTTCTTACCAGCTTGTTATGAATAAAGATTATCTTTGCTTCACACACTTGCTCATTTATGTGTTTTGTAAATAATTTGGTGGGAACTTTTAGAAATGGTTTAAGCCTTGCATGCTTGGGAGGGTAAGGATAGAAATAAGTGGGGTGGGCAGGATACCTTTGGGATGGGGTAATAGCTGTGGGAATTGAGCCAGGCGATACATGTGGGTATGGGGCGGGATAACTTTGGGAATGGGTTACGATAGCTGTTGTGGGATGGTTGAGGATAAGCTTGTGGGATAGGAATAAACCTCACAGCTGGCACGGCATTAGTGGGACTGTTATTGTCCACCCTCCCCAGGTTGCCACACATATGGCCCTTCATTATCCAATTTTACTAATGTAATCATTGATCACACATGTCAACATAACAACTCTTTATTGAAAATTGCCCTGTTCATTGGTGGACACAACCAAACATACACTAGGGCCAACTCTATCAGTGTGATGAGAAGGCTGAGGAAAGCATCCCATTAATATCTATCATTCCTGTCTATGCCACTTCCATGCTCCAGCTGGGAAGTGCACCCAGTGTTATCGAAGGTTGCGCTGCTTCTTCCCTGCTCCGTGAGGCTCTGTATGGGCCTTGCACTCCTTCAGTGTTCTATCAGGTTTTCGCCCTTGCCTCCCAACTTCCGCAAAGGTACCATCGGGTTCCCCATCTGGGGCTTGTTGAGGTCCAAGAGCCTGTTTCTGGTTCAAGACTGGGTAGCGGTGCGCATGAGTTGTGCAGGATGCAGCAAGCTTCCACGTTTGCTCCTCACAATCTTGTGGTCGATGCTGCATAAGGTGGTGAGGAAGTACCTGGAACCTCGTTGGCAGTGCAAAGGCATTCTCACCACCGCCTGCCCTGGACAGCCAGTAGTTGAGATCCTCTCTTCTGAGGTGAGCATCTGGAGGTGTTAGAGGCTTCATGAGATAGGTTCTGGGAAGAAGCATATTCCCCATGATGCAGTGGGCACATCTTGCGTGTCGTGTAAAGGCAGGGTGTCTGGCAATCCTGGAAAGGCATGATTGAGGTTGCGTTCCAAGCATTGCTCCTCGCACTTTCTTCATCCTTCTTCGTGGAGGGGCAGCTTGAGGAGCTTCCTCCAGGTTTTCTTGCATGGATGCCTGTACCACTTCTCTGACACAATTGTTGGATGGTGTTTGTGTGAACCTCCAGCTACTTTGCATGCTTCCTGTAGTGTCCCTGAGCCAGGTGGTGCGAGTCAGAGTGCCACCTTGAGCCAGGGTCCAGGCTTGGGCGGAAGTTTTGGATGATTTTGCCCTGTCAACCTATGGGGTTCAGCGTTTCCAAAACTTCGTGCAAACTTACATGGCTGGGGCATCTCATGAAGTTCTGGAATGCCGCAGGTGTCTTCGTTCCTCAGCTCCACCATCAGCTTGTTGTACAGTTCCGTACTCTGCTCTTTCCGCTGATCCATCTTCGGAGCCAGGTGTTCTTGGCGTTCTTTCTTCCCCGTAGTGAAGTTGAATTGAGCCTTGTAAGATGACTTTCACACTTGTTGCCGTACTATGATGGCTACAAAGGACTTGGTGTTAATGATTTCCATGGTAATGATTCGATGTGTGGAAGAGGAAGAGTCGATGAAGGGAGAGGTCTGACAGCTGGGCTGGTTGGTCTGAAAGTAGATCCAGGTGAGTGCTCACCTTTTTTATTGGGCAATATAGGTTTATTCCCTATGTTTCTTTTGCATCCTCTAGCATCCTCTAGATCCTTATATCTGAGTAGGTCCTCTGACACATGTTTTTCATTAAAATTGCTTTGTTTGCGAGCTGGGGCATCACTTTATTCCTTTCTCCATCCGTCGGCTACTACGCTGCGCGTGGGCCGTTTCCACTCCGGTTCGCTTCCTCTGTGTCGCATTTCTGCTGGGCGGATTGAGTTGTGCGGCATGTGCACGGGAATTTGCTAGAGCGGAGTTATGCAGATTGCGGCCCGTAATGGATGATGATGGATTGCGGACACGGATTTGTTACCCATATTTCATTTAGGGATGCAGAATGGAACGCGGGTTAGATTACATTTTTGCGCTTCAGAAAATTTTTGAGCAGCGTCAAAACTTTGAGCGGGATCGGAACTTCAATCGACGGTGCTGCCGAATAGGAGGGGAAGGAAACGGACCGCAGTGAGTACAACGGAAGCATCGCGTTAACCAACGGATGGCAAGTGTTTTTCTCCGTTTTACATCCTCTTTCCCTCCGTTGGTGCAGTGTGACATGGGCTTTAGATGACTGACATGAAAGCATGTTGAAAGCATGTTGAGTGAACTCATTTGGGGTGACAGAACTCTGTTAGCCCAAGAAGGCAAGACCATTGTTCATTTATTAACTGTCCAGAGCATAAATAGCAGCAAGGATAAATAAGCACTGAAATGAAATCAAGCAGCTGAGTGGAGCAATCCTGAGGTTTTTCTGTCATGACTTTTGAAATGAGGCAAATGACTAAAATTTAATCTAAATTCAGAAGGCAGAGGCCAGGCAAGTGAGATGGCAAGTAAATATGAAGGGTAATATACACACATATACCTATACTTGTATATATTGATAGATACATAGTTAGAAAGAGATGTCTTAAGCACATTAAACTAAAAGCTTAATTTATTTTTAATTTATTTTTAGCCTGAGCTAAAGAAGAGTGAAAACAAAAACCTTCTCAGATCGATATATGTGTATTTAATTTTGTATGTGAAAGTTTTAACTTTTCATCAATACAGGACAGGAATTTTGAACATTGCAAATATTATTTGAATATGTATTGAATATTGAAAGACAAAAGTATTGAAAGACAGTAAGGAAACTGCCATTAGTATTATTTTGCCCTGTGTGAGGCCTATTCAGCAGGTCTGTCATGGTGTCCTGATTCTCCTTAGGATTTTGGGGGATGGAGTGGGAGATGGGGGTGGGAGGAGATATAGCAGCATGATTCTGCCCATCTCAAATCCTCAACAGGTTCCATTTTTGTGAGAAGACTCTCTACACACAAAAGTTTACTATTTTTATTTATTTTTCTGGGTCTCATGAACATCTTTCTGCATTTGTGTCTCTTAGTATTGTTAGTTTCTTGGAGGTATGTATCAATAATCTTGGAGATCTACCTGGAAGAGTATTAAATCTTCGCAGAAAATATATTTTTCAGCAGAAAATGGGTTTTTGTTTTAGTGTCCCCAAAATATTTTGCAAAGGAGAATTAAAATAAGCCCTTGAAAATTACAGTTATGATGTCTGATACTTTTTAAAGTGAGCTTTACGAAGATTATCTTCTTTGCTTAAAATACTATTTTAGAATTAAGGAGTCTTTTGTAATTTGACAGTAATTTTCTAGTTGTACCCAACTAAAAAAAGTCAAGCTTCAAATAACAAATAACATTGCTCCCTTTGCAAAATGTATATGTTAATTTGGAAAATCAACAGATTCAGACAGAACATTGAATAAATCTAACCTTAGCAATAATTACTGGCAGAAAAATCACAAATTGTGCAATTAGAATTCCTGGGAGTTGAAATCAGTAACATAACGACTGAATTAGATTGCATAGCTTATTATACTGTGCACTGAGATATCTACCTCAAATGATGAATGTTTAAAGAATTTATCTCTTTATTGGAGAATATATAGCCCCTTTTTTATCAATATAAAAAAGGGGCTATATATTTACTTGAGGTTCATTATTGTCACTAGCTCCACCAGAACAATACATTATTAAACACATGTTCATACAATAGCAATAATACATAACAGGACTAACATCACATCACATCACATCACATCACATCACACAACATAACATAACATAACATAACATAACATAACATAACATAACATAACATAACATAACATAACATAACATAACATAACAGATTCAAGGAGCCACATATGATGCTACTAAAACCCCAGTATCTACGATTTTACATCACAGATACATAAAACTGTCCTAAATGAAAGGCAGTATATCCTATCAATACTTGGAAAGAGTGTGTATTCTTCTCCTAGTAGAGCTCATGGGTCAAATACATTGTTTCATTTTTAAGAAAGTTATCAGATATTAGCAGATGTCTAGAATTTCCCCTTCCCTTACAACTGTAAAAACATTTAATCAAAAAATTGAAAGCAGACAATGCAGGCAGAAAAAAAACAACAACAATGGAAATAGATAGCATCTGTGTAGGGAGAGAGACTTCTGTACCAATATATTTAAGGGAAAGAAATTAGTTCAAGATATGAGGACATTCTTATGGTTGGACAGGAAAGAAGAAAACAAATATAACCTTTATTCTGACTCACTCTCACTCACTGAAGTCCTAGCCTTACAATCAATTGCACTGTGGGCAATTCCATGATATTTGTCTCCTGCTATGTCTTAAACCAGCTTCTGAAATTCTGGTCTGGACTATAGATACTAGTCAATCCTTCATTGGCTGATTTCACATGGGATCAATCTACCATTACCTACTTTTTCCTTTTAGGGACTGTTTCTCTTCACTAGTCTGCATACCTTTATCTTTACCTGTTATCCTGCTTCTTTGACACTGACGCAGAACCTTCCTTTTTTTTTTCTCTCTCTCTTTTCCATTATGGCACTATTGTCATGGTAATGTTAAGGACAAAGCCATGTCGGACAAATCCTATCTTCCAGGAACAATACAAGGACATTTTCAAGCAAAGGCTCAGCTTTATAGAAATGAAGTGGCTCAGCTTTATAGAAATAAAGTAGCAATGTTCCTACATGCAACTTTAAAAGAAAGGAAAGGCAGGGACAGGTAAGCATGCTTCACCTAGCCTAGGCAGAACTTGAAATGTTGCCCATTGGAAGATGGAAGATGATAATAATGTATCATGGGCTGTTGAAGGGTCAATGACAAATCTCTTGTTAAACCCCACCCCTACTTGCAACTACAGAGAACAGCTATCTGGTAGTCCAAAAGGAAATAATTATATTGAACAAAGACCCACCTTGAGATGGGAGGGAGGGGGTTAGGTACTTCAGCCAATCAAATCTGGGGCTGCCATGAAATGGAATGAAATGAAATGCTGGAGATTATCTGCTCTGAAATATTTAAACTTGGATGTATTTCAAATCTATGAACAGAATTATAATCTATAAATGGTTTCCATGTTAAACTAAGTGCAGTATCAGACATATTACTTATCTGAAGTTATTTTAGCTCTGTATTATTCTTCTAGTGAGCCCAGAATATGCCATTAACATCCAACAAATTATGCCTGTACCTTAATGGGCGACATGTCTCCAATAAGAATTCCTTTCTAGAATTTCTTGATTTTGATTTTTATGGTACCTGAATGACATATTGACCACCTTGCCCAGGGAATGACCCTTCCATTATAAATAATGGCTTGCTGCTGAAAAGGCCACACATCATCTCCAGATTACAACTTTAAAGAATGGGGTTCTGAAGGCTTTCTTATACTAAAAGGCACTCTCAATGTTACACATTAGGTGAGACCTGAAACTGTTTTGCACCAGATTGATGCAAACTGGTAAGTTCTTGTAGTATTCTCCTCTGTGCATTCCTAGCCCTCCCCAAAAGTGAAACTTGACCGGCCATCCCATTTGTGTAGCTCCACAAATCATTACTTGTGATGGCTGCCAAGAACTGTTGGAACTCATGCCAAAGCTAGGCTTTTTAATATTGACAGACAAATAAGTTATCCAACAAATGAAAAGGTTTCACAGCTGACACAGTTAATTTTATTGTATTATAATATGTCATCTTTATACATCTTTACAATGGAAAAAAACATATTTTTCAACTGTTGCTTTTCAAATCATACAGAGAAATAACCAATTCATAAACTCCAAAAAATATGTTCCTGTAAATATCAAATCCATCAGGGATCATTGCTCATCTTATTATATTTCTCTTGCTATAAATGTGAAAAATACCTTTTTTCCCCAGTCCTGAGATACTTTATTATACTAAATATAGCAATAATTTAAAACTTTTAAGTGAATGAGAACATAAGAAGGCCCCCAATGGATCAAGCCATAAGCCCCTGCAGTCCAGCATTCCATATACACGATTTGGAAAGTTCACAAGGCAGAGCCAGCTCCATCATCTATGTTGAGAATGATTTCCTACGCCTCAATCCTATGACTCTCCCTTTTTCCATGTACAAGTGCCCAATCTGTAATAGCCATTCCTGACCTTATTCAATCTGGTTATTCAGTTTTTCAATCTTTTCTACATATTCCAGCTATATACTATAATATTCTTGTCAAAAGGGCCATATAGCCTTGCTCTATGCTTTTTAAACCAGAAAGAAATCCTGCTGATTTCACTGAGCATGTATAGAAAATCTTCAGACACCAGTCTGAAATTTTACATTGCCCTTCCTATATTTGAAATTACAGCTAAAAATGTCCAGGCATTTGGTGTGCATCACATCCTCTCATTAGTAATATAGAAGCAATAGTTGTGTGGCAAGTTCAGATGCAATATAGTCTAAATGTTTTCCATCTCTACTGCATTTGGACAAATCGGAGTCTTTTACAGCTCAGAGAAGTCTGGGGAAGAATGATCATATAAATCCATGCCCTATTTTCCTCCTACAGCATCCAGTGTAAATGCAATCTTTTTGTTTTCTATCCATTGAAGCTAACGGCCCAGTAAATAGGAATGTGTGTTTGGGGAGGGGAATCCAGAAAAAAATGATATAATTTGGGATTGATAGGTTTTACTGTCTGAAATAAACATTCCAGTTAATAGTTTGAAGTTTTGAATGGGCTTCTCTGTATATTGACAATTATCTCTAAATTTTAATGAACATAAGGAAGTTACCACTGATGCCTCAATACCAACCATACCTAATCTTTCTTGACATGCAGATTATATGTCCTGTGGATTTGGCACATGAAACACATTCATTCGTTCATTGATCTAATCCCAAAAGTAAGTAATTAGATAGAATGATCTAACATTTACTATATTTTAGAATGATCTAACATTTACTATATTTTAAACTATGTTCCAGTCCCATTTCAGCCTTATTCCAGTCACTTAAACAGAATTAAGAGTTTCTGCATAGGGGAGTGTCAAAATATCAAGGTGGTAATCAAAACTTCATGATTGAAGATTACTCTTTTTAATCTGCACTGGAATCCAAAGGAGTGGGGTTTTGGTCACACAATCACAATTGCTGTCCATGTGATATCCCTGTGAGGGATTCTTGTGTCATTTGAGGTAAACCAGAGACATTAAGTATGCTAATGTCACCTCTGACTGGAGGTGACCTCTAAATGCCACCTCTGACTGAAGATTTTATAGTATCCTTCCCCTGCCACGCCCATCAAATCATGCCCACAGAACCAGTAGTAAAAAAAATTGAATCCCACCACTGGTCAAAAGCCCTCTGTGACAAGGCATAAGGGCAGTAATAAAAGCAGGTAGGCAAGAAAAAATATACTTTACCATGTTCTATTAATATTTTTTCTTCACCTTTATTAGTGTACTTTTAAAACAAATTAAAACTGTGTTTTATATTTGAAGAACTGTGTTTAATATTTTAAGAATTTTCCAAATTAAAACTGTGTTTTAATTTGGAAAATTCTTAAAATATGCCAGGCTGTAAAGAAGCTAGAGTTCTGAGATCCAAGGTCAAAGCTCCATTTAGCATGAAACTTCTTGAATGAATTTTGATTAATCTACCCTTTATCTCATTCTAATCTTCTTTTCAGGATTGATGAGATGACCAAGAATAACAAGTGGGCCTCTTAAGTTAAAAATAAGTTTAAAGAAGAAAAAGAAGGAAAGTCCATTTTAAGGTCTTTGTGGAATATTTACACTTTGTTTTCAGTTTAAGTTTTTTAAAAAAATACATCTATCTGTCCTGTTGCATATGCATCCCTCAAACATCTTTGGCTAATATAAAGAGCCCAGTTTGTGACTTCTTGATTGTATACAATATCATCATAATACATAATACCAGGTAAAGAGCTGTACATACAGTCTCTCTCTCTCTCTTTCTCTCTCTCTCTCTTTCTCTCTCTCTCTCTCTCTCTCTCTCTCTCTCTCTCTGTGTGTGTGTGTGCGTGCGTGTGTGTACTATGCATGTGCTCCATACTTTTTACTGCACTCTGAAAGTCTCTTGTGGCAGGTTGAAGGGTGGATGAATTCTGACCTTTCATAGCGAGATGAGATACAGGAGCCTGTCTTTCCTATTTTATAATTCCTCACTGAAATGCTTGTACTAAAATTGTTTCAAAACCACATGAATTTGGAGTTTTCATTGCTTGAAAGAAATATAGAATCTGGCATGATGACAAGTATAATAGTACATAAAAGCCCAATTAACTTGGGATACATGTATATAAATATATACATACACACACGCACACATATTGAAAACACTTCTAAGGAAGCAGAGAAATTTCAGAGTGATTGTTTTTCATACTGGAGCCAGTGGCCCAGGTTTCCTTCAGTCCATCAGCAATCCCAAGCAGTCTTGTACACTTTAATCAGCAACACATGCCCATCCAGTTCAGAGCCCCAGCATATCTCTGGATGGAATCTTAAATGTGTAAAAATATAATGAAGCCTAAATGCAAAGAGGGCATTGTAAGTATTTAATTCAGAATAGAGAGCAGTAAGAATCAATAAGGGTAGACATACATAAGCAACAAAAACAAAGCTGATAAACTTTACAAGGTCACAACGGCCTTGAACATTTCTTGTAGGTACAGCAGCAGCCATAACTGACAAGGCCACATTTGCTTAGTGGATTTCCTCCTCACTATACTTGACAGAAGCATGTAGAGGAGGTTTTCCAAAGTTTGATACCTCAGTAACATAAATATACGTATAAAAAGATGAATATCTTAACCTCCAGAGCTTTAATGTTAAAATCATTATGTTGATTTGATCCTGGTTTACCACAATTCCAAATCTTCCATCTGAAGATCATATTTGGCCTCAGGAGTAGCCTTTATGTATCACAACAAGCATCCTTTTTTGAAATGCACTGTAAAACAAGATTTGCAAGGGAATATATCTTTTCAGACTGATTTTTCATTTCCTCATATTGGAACAATCACAAGATTTTGTCCATCCTTCAGATGCAGCATCAAAATTCTTTTTTTCCCCTGTCTGGGAATGGAGCACTATTTCTAAAGGGAATGCAGGCAGGGTGGGGTTGGGGGGAGGAAGGAGGCAGATTATTTGACCCCAATTTTTGAGTTTGCTTGTGATCTCCCTCCCAGCTATCTTTTTAATCTCAGTGTTTTAAATGCTTTTATTGACTTTTAAGAAAATACTGCTGGGCTGTGGCTGTGGATTCAGTTTATACTTTCTGAAGATATTTGTTTTATGATGGCTGCAAACTCTACATAGATACTCTGTTCATTATAGCATCTTTAAAGAAGAGAAGACCATATTCTCATGGACACTATCCACAGTAGGTACAGGTTTCACCTTGCTCTGATGAATCCCATGGAATTAATATCATTCCACATAGCTGCCTGAGAGGAATCTACCATTTGAACTCTTCCATTTCTAACTTCTGTTAACTGTTATTGTGTTATTTCCTCCCAATCTATCAAAACTATTGGAGACTCTTGCCAGTCAGTTACAGTTCAGGCAGGCACAGGAGGATGGCAGATAATATTAACTAGAGAAAGACAAAAGGGTATGCTGATTTTTTAAAAAAATGTTCCCACTGTTTCTTTCCTCGCACTGCATCTCCAACATATCACGAAAGATGTTAGAGTAACTTCCAAATTTTAATTTTCTTACATAATCTTTAGTTGGCTGGTGAAATTCTGAAGAGATATAAACTGCTGAAAGAGATAGGGGAAATATTTAAAATCTCCCCTTTTGATTTTCTAGAGCTAAACATATCCAATCCAATTCGGCTTGGATAGAGCTTGACACATTTTCATTCCTTATGAAGCTCTCTTGGTTACTGGGGACTGTTATTTTGAAATATCTTTGCCTTACTCATTAGGAGTTGGATACTAAGGGGATAGAATGAGATTGGGACCTGGTCTTGGTAGCTAATTCCAATCAGGCTCAGGAATGGTGGTGCCAGGAAGAAATTACTATGTGCCAACAATCCTGACATTATGTTAAGTTGCCAATTACACTAAATTTATTGTTAGAAAGCTTTTATGAACAGACCAGTCAATTACAGTCATCTTTAGATTTACACCAAATAAAAACCGTTCAAATATAATAAATCAATACTATACATTACTTGAATACTAGAAACTAAACAAAATGCTTCATCTATTACAAAAAGAAGAATCTTCTTGTACTTTTGTTCTTTGTGATGTAAATTGATATATTGATCTTTGATCACTGAGTATTCCTGAGCTATAGAATTCAATATTTCAACACAAAAATTGAATTTCATAGCTCAGTAATACTCCATGATTCCACAGAAATGTTCTTTGTAAACATTTGTCCAGCAAATTGGACAACATGGAACCTTAAGTTTGGTATATCATGAATATCTGACTTATATGGAAGTTGGGGGGCACTATTTTATTATTGTTGCAGACCTATTTGACTGAATGATTCCAGATGGTGATGTTATTGCTTGACTTCTCTATCATATTTAATCCATGTCTTTGAAATATCACCATTTATTTCTTTGTAGAAGATACAAAAACAAGAATTTAACAACTACCAAAATCTGCCAACTCGCATTAGAAATGTAACATTCATGCCAACAGTTCATTTTTTAAAAAACTCCAGTTTTGAAAATCATTTACAAGTAATCCTCAACTTAGTAACTGTTCAAAGTTACAACTCCACTAAAAAAAGATTTATGACCATTTTTCACACTTACAACTGTTGCAGCAGTCCCATGGTCACAAGATCAAAATTCAGCTGCTTGGCAACTTACTCATGTTTATGATGGTTGCAGAGTCCCAGGGTCATGTGGTCACCTTTTGCAACCATCTAACAAGCAAATTCAGTGGTGAACCCAGATTCACTTTTTACTAACTTAGCAAGTGCAGTGATTCATTCAACAACCTTAACAAGAAAGCTCGTAAAATGGGACAAAATTCACTTGACAGCTGTCTTGCTCCTGGTCATCAGTCGAGGACTACATTTATATATAAATAAATGTATTTTTGAAGAGAAAATAAATCTATTTTCTGGATGTCACAACCCTTTCTTGTTCAATCAAAATTCTTCTTTCAGAATAAAAGCAATTATCTACACCTTTTCAAAGTGATATATCTAGCCAACTAGGAAAGGTGTTGATAATTGCTTTTATTGTAGTAATTGTTTTGATATAAACACACATACACTCTCACACAGTGTTTTATTTGTCACCTAACTCAGTGCATGATCCTTATATAAACATTCCCATCCATGTTATTCTATTATAACAAAGAAATGGAAAGCATAATTCTAATTTTTTGCAAACTGTTGCTCGTGTTTAGAATGTTTAAATAAAAAAATTCACTTAGAAACCAGTATTATTTTTCTGCTATTAAAAAGTAATTAAGAATATACACAATTTTTTATGTCCTAGAAATCATTTGGATACAATAATAAAAGATTATCTACAATCATAAGAAATTACCTACACCATGAAAGCAATAAGGTGATGACCAGAAGCCCATATAGATTTCTTGGGAAAATTTAGATTTAATGGGAACAAGACTTTTCAGACCAACGTTATTTTTGTTCTTTATTCAGTTATTTGATAACTTTAGTATTGTGATTTCACCAAAGCATTTGGCAAAGTACCCAGTGATATTCTAGTTAAATACAGTCTGGATGGTATGATACAAGGTGCATATATTATTGAAAAACCATTCTCAAAAACTGCTCAGCAACAGTTTTTCACCAAACTGGAAGAATTATAGAGAAAGATCAGATGTCAAGCCACAAACTTCAGTTCTGTACCCAACTTATCATTAATGATGTGTCTGAAAAGGTGGAGAGAATGTTCATGATATTCTCAAATGATGCAAACTTGTATGGGATAACTAATACCTTAGAAGATAGAAATAAAGTTCAAAATCTTGTTGTTAGCTTAGGAAAATGGGCTAAAAATAATACAATGAAATGTAATAGAGACAAATGCAAAGTTGTCCATTTAGGAATCAAACAAAGTGCACAACTGTGGAATGGGAATAGCACTTGGGAAAAGTCTATGGAGATTCTCATTCATCCAGGTCATGGCTGTCCTAAAGGTGTTCTTTCAAGAGGCAACTGGACTTTCTGGTTTTTCTTTGAAGACATTTCACTTTTCAACCAAAGAGCTTCTTCTGTTTTGATTGGATGGTAGGAATAAAAGGAATCAAGGGAATCAAGGAGTATAAATCCTTCCATTCTCCACCATCCAGTCAAAGCTGAAGATAAGAAGTCATCCACTTATTGGATGAGAAGTGAAACATCTTCAAAGAAAAAACAGAAAGTTCAGTTGCCGCTTGAAAGAGCACCTTTGGGACTACTTGGGAAAAGGTGTTGCAATACTAGCTGATTACAAAATGAACAAAAGTCAGAAATGCAGGGTGCCTTTAATAAAAACATAGTTCCTTTATTTGTCTATTTAAATAAACCTACTTGACAATGCAATTTACAGGGATACATCAAACCATAAATTACTTGAAAAAAAATAAAAATAAAATGTAAATTGCATGTATTACAGAAAACTAATCAGCATTTACTCTAATATTTTATCAGAATCTAATGCCCTGGAAAATAAAATTATCAGCCCCCTCCCCTTTCCATGCTTCAGGAGGCAATGATTTCAGGGTGTAGAGACAGCCATTAAGAGGTGTACTTTGGAACCCCATCTGGCCTGGGGATTCTCGATATCCCCTCTCTGAAAATGTTTAGCACTGATAGAAGAGAATATTTGTAGTTCAGGGTTGAACTGTGGGGTCCTTTGTGCCCTCTGAGCTTGGTTGTTTTCTTGCAGACATTTCATTACTAAACTAGTAACACCATCAGTGTAAAATACAAAGTGTTTTAAACATTGCCAGGATAGATGTTCTGATAGATACCACGTCATGTAGGGATGCAAATGCAATTGTAAATGACATCAATAGAAAATAGATGGTCAAAACCCATCACAAGAACTGGGTCCAGTTTGGATGCCACCCATTAAGAGGAATTCAGACTAAAGGGGACAGGTTCGGGCAAAGTTTTACACAGAAAAATTGAAAGATTTGGCTATGATAAATCTTGGGAATAGGAAACCAAGCATGATCACACTTTCAAGCATTGAAAGGATGTCAAGCAGAAGAAATCCAAGTGCTCCTTTCTGTCATTCCATAGACCAGGTCAACAAATAATATCTTCAGGCTAAAACAGTTTCTGATGATGTAAAAAATGTCCCCAAAATTAGAATGGTTTTATTGTGGGTCCAAGGACTCAGAGAGGTTATGGGCTCTTCTTTGTTGAATAATCATGTATTGGGGAGGGTTTGATTTGGATTCTTGCACTGAACAGGGGAATAGATTCAGTGGCAGATCTGTTCCCTTCCAACTCCATGATTCTATTGTTTTATTTGTCAAAATTTCTTCTGAGTGCATTTGACATAAGAAGTCCTCTTCTGCTTTGCTCCAGCTATTCTTCTCAGCACAAGAGATACTAGCAGGGAAGAAACCCAACATGAGAGAGCACCACTGACTATACTACTTCCCACAGGGAATAGATTGATCACTCTTTCTTTCTTCCCTATCCAATCAATGGTTGCATTTTAGCTGCATTTTAATCTTATGGATTTTCAGTCAGGAGATTGAAGACAAAAAATATTTGTCAATTGTCTCATATTGCTTGGCCCAATTTATAGGAATACATTTGTTATACTGAAAGTGGGCATAAAGAATTAAGAAAAAACAAGAAGAATGACCAGCTTGCTTTCTCATTTTTTATAAATGCTGTCTAGTTAAAGACAGAAACAAACAAACCAAAAACCTAATAATTCCAGGATGAATGAATGAAAGAGCTAGCCAATAGCAGACCACAGACCAAACTATCTTTCTAATACCAGTTTGCAGTACAAAGTGTATAAACAACAATCAGTTCATTTTTAAAAAAATTAATGCTAGAAGGATGGACTCTAATGCTTGCTAGGTTCAAATGGCAGCAATTTGTGTCTAGCCATTTCTGAAATATATTGGGAAGCATCCAAAGCTATCAAAATATTTTCCCACAATAACACAAATATAATCACAATTGCATTACTCTTTATTCTAATTATGAACTATAATTCATGCCTTTGCATTCTGTGTTTCAACATTTTTTACCGTGTTGGCAAAACATGAATCCCAAAGTGTCTAATTTATTCAGTATGTTTCCAGCCAGATAGCGACTTACTGATTGTTTTTTACTATACTGTGGTGTGCAGGTGTGCAACCCAACTCCCAAAATGTTCTAGTCACCTCTTACTCATTTTTCAGTCTTCTTTAATGAAAGAATAATCATAGCTGACTTTTACTTTGTCAGCCCAGAATTTCAAGATTCTGATTTAACCTTTTCTTGAAAAAGTATAAACAACAACAAAAGTAACAGCTCACTTGTCTACACTAACAAGAGTGGAACAGTGGAATGGTTTGCTTTCAGAAGTTGTGGATGTTCCATCACTGGAGGCTTTTAAGAAGAGACTGGACAGTTACTCTTCTGAATTACTCTTCACTAAACCAGGGGGGGGCAGGGCCAGCAGATGACGCATCCGGCCCATGGGCTATGAGTTTGACACCCCTGATATAGTCCCACTTAGACATGAAAGCCAGATAGATGATTTTGGTCAGTCACTTTCTCTCAATCCTATCCATCTCACAAGATTGTTGTCAAGAGGAAGGAGAATTAGGTAATATTTGCCATCTTGAGTTATTTATAACATAATAAAGGCAAGATGAATAAATAAATAAATAAAGATGATTGCATAAACTACATCATTCATATTGCAATTCTTTGTCTCATTTTTTGCATGCTCACCCAATTTAAATGTCTCAGTTTATCTTTAAAATGACCAAGGGCTTGGCATAACTCCAGTCTGCATCTGGTATGCATAAGCTGACTTTAAGAACATCTGCCAAGGCTCTTCTTTCTTCCATCTGAGATGAAATTATTATCAAATAGTGCAACAGTGTCCCGGTACTTTCCATAAAGAAGTGTAACTGATGCCAAGATTGCCTGACAATTTTTAAATTATCTATTTAGGAAAACACATACTGTAAATGACTTTAATAAAAAAGGTAGGTTTGATCTGATCCCTATGACTTTGCCTTTATATACCGTCTTCAAATCCTTGATGACAGATGTACAATTCTATACCTATGTTCTAAGAATCTGCACTAAGTCAAAGTAAAAATTATTATCGTTCCTTTAAAGAGAGCTTTGCTCATCTAGGCTCATATTGATTGCCATCTGCTGGGCAAATTAAGTCTCTGAGTCTGTGCTGCCCCATGAGCACCAGAGTTGACTGTGCTTGGCAGGTTGGAATTCACTTTGGGGAAAATGGCCAATGAACAATTGCATTGTTACCACTCAACTCAGTCTACTTTTTGTTAGATAATCTAGCCACTGCTCTTCTTTTGCATTTAAAAAAAATGTTCATTAATTGCTGGTTGAAAACAATAGTTTATATAACTGAAAATTATTTTAATAATCTTCAAAATGCATTTAAAATACTTTTGATTGCCCATTTTGTAATTCTATCAAGAATATGCCTAGCTGCATAATGCATATTATGCATATAGGCTGTCAAACTCGTGATCTGTGGGCTGAATGCATCATGTGCTGGCCATGCACATACCCAGTTTTGCAAGAGAAAAAAAATTGCAATATGTCACGTGACAATGCCTTGATGATGTGAGTTTGACACCCCTGGCATATTGTTCTCAAAAGCAAGTGATCATCATGATATCATTCATCTCATATCCTCACATGGAAAGAGGGGATCATAATAACTTATTCCCACATCAAAGTCATCAGGCGGAATCTGAAGGGAAGAGATAATGAATTGGTAATGTCAGGGGCCACGACCTCCACTGATATTTGAAGGTTTAATTGCAGCCCACTTTTCAGTGCATAAATACCTACAAAGCATCTCCCACATAGGTTGATATATGTGAGGAAATGTTTGTAAAAGTTGTAGCAAATCTCCCTTTGCTATCTCACCAAAAAGTTGATGGGGTGGGGGGAATCTAGTTGGAGCTGTTTTTAGGCTTCACACCATAACTTGTCAAAAAAAAAATCTCATTTCCCCGTTCATTTTTAACCCCTTATTTGGGAATACACTTATACTGCAGAAGACATTCAGATGTAACTTAGCTAAACTAAGAATTTTCATTGCAGACATAAATAACACATCAGTGATTTGCTCTCTGTTCTGGGAGACAAAAACATCAACTTTATATAAGAGTTACAAATGGCCCACCATTTAAACTTTGCAATTCTTCCTCCCAGTTTTCCAAATTAGCAGGCATTTGACAGTTTACTTTGTGACACATTTTATAATGCTTATCTTTAGCCTTAAAATGGTTGATTTCTATCTTGCCAGATAGTTAACATCTACATAATTTGCCTCTTCCGGTTAATTTGCCTCTACTTTTTTATCCTCCAGACTTGGGGAGGTGGGGGGGGCGGGCGGGGGGAACCTTCAAGGTTAACCATTAAAAACCATGAAACAGAAAATAGAACTTTCACTAATTTGGTGTCCTCCAAATATGTTGAGACCAAAACTTATTTTTTTTCTGTCTAACACAGGATTATAATCTCATATAATTATATCATCTTATTATAATTATATAGAAGCCTTTAATCAACTTCATAGTCAACAGCATAAATTAATTTGGATTCTTTTAATACTTTATTCATACACTGTTGTATTTTTAATGCTAACAGAAAGATGTAGAATACTTGCCAAAGAAGGGCACAGAAAGAGAGAGGAAAACTCAGGCTAAATCAACTCTCAAATTCCCATGTAAATGAGGATTTAAGAGTGGAAAATTTTCTTTTACCTATTCTTTGGGTGGTACAAAAATGTAAAATTCCTACAGTCTTGCTTCTCTGAGCCAAGTCAAACAAGGATATTGTCCTTTTAATGTCTTAAAGGCTCTGTTTTCTTGTAATGCCAAATGCAATATTTTTTTGAAAACACTACACCAGAAGCTTCCCAGCTGAGAAAACAGGCTGGTGAAAAATGATTTCAGAAAATGAAATAAACCATGCTAAAGTCATTCAGTGTGTGTATGTGTGTATGATATGAACATCTGGATAGGGCTTGTTAAATTACCTCTTTTTTTCTTTCCTTTTCTCACAGCTGTTCAAAAGAGTCCTGAGAGCAAACAGACAGTCAACGGTCTGCCTACATCGAAAAAAATCTCCTTCCACCTAGAATCTTGGCCACATGTGTGTTTAATAAGTAGCTGCGAACACTATGAAGAGGGAAAAAGTTTAATTCCTGTTATATTTGTATGCTCATGCTTGTGTATGTGTGCAGAGGTGATGATGGAAAATAAACTCTGGATTTCAAACTCTCTCTGAAAAAGAAAACCCTTCTGGTTTTAATCAAATATTTCTTTCAGTATGAGTGGGTGTTTTAAAATCAAAAGCGATATAGACGGTCTATTACTCTCAATGTCTTAAAAGAATAACAGAAGGTTATTCCATTACAATCTGGAGAAAAAGCAAAGGGGGAAATAAATGTTCTAGGTTCACTGAACTGTATCTTCCAAGAGTACTATAAAAATATACACATTTACATTTAACAAGCTTATGTTTAATTTCAGATTGCAACTTTCCTCCAACTTGATTGGCAGGGAAACTAAACAATGATGGAAAAATTAGTTTGTCCTTGCAAAAACAAATAAGAGATATGAAAGCCTTCTGACTTGTGTTTTTATCTGGATTTCTAAGTGCATTTATCATTTTAATATATTTATCATTTTTCTTATTTTAATTGACTCCAAACTCACCATACATTTGGCCTAATGAGATACTCTATATTGATCACCATTTTTATTGTAAAATACGTACCTTAATTTTGATCATAAGCAGTTCACTGTTTCAAAAAGCAGGACTAAAATGAACATATATAAAAAAAAGAGTTTTAGAAATAAACATAGGAGGGAAAAGTACACTCCAAGCTTACCTGATATTAGGGACAGTAGCTTGAGAGAAACACAAAATGGTAATGTGTCCAGTTCTGTCAATGGCTCAAATCTTTTCTATGGATCAAAGATGCAGCTTTGCAGGAAAGTAAATCCAGCATAGATAAAATAATATAAAAGTGTCACTCATCAATAGCTGGATTCCACTAAAAGAACTATTGATACTATTGTTCTAGCTTGTCCTGATTTGTTAATAGGAACCTGACCTAGAGCATATCTATTCTTCATAAGGAAAGGTTATATGTTTAGATAGCTTTTCTTTCACTTCACAAAGTATTAAGGATTACCTGATCTATTGCTATGTGGAAATAGTTACAAAAAACATTAGGCATTGTGCCTGCAAATGCTGAGGTGTCAATGTTCTAATTTAATGGGTCACTGCAGTAATCTGTCACACTTTGTGTTCTGGATTTGAAGGCCACTCTGCCCTCCCATTAAGTTGAACCTTCTCAGATGGTAGTTTTGAACTCTGTTGTAGCTCATGGCAGCTTTCCAAAAAATTAGTGTCAGCAGCAGTTGAAACCCTGTTCCTAATACAGCCTAAAGCTAACCTTAGGAGAAAGAACAAAATTACTTCTACATATAAATTCAAATTGTCAGATAGGAATTTTCAGAAGAAATGAATGGCAGATGTTATAGCGATGGTTCTGGAAATGAACACTGAGTCACTTATTTAGATTTTGGATGGTTTAGGAGAAATAATTTAATTTTGTCAGTTTTTATTTCTAATTTCAGGTAGAATCTATTTTTCTTTTGGACTGATAATGTTGCTGCAGAATATTGCTGAACTAGCATAATGTTTGTATTATTCAGCTTGATAAAGTGCAGTAATGCAAGTAAGTTCAAAAGTAGAAAAAAGGTTAGTGCAAATTCATAGCATGAAGGAATATAAACAGCCTACCAGCCAAAGTAAAGTCAAGATGCATCCTCCAGCACAGCCAAAATAAAGACAAGATGCATCCTCAAGCATAAGAAAACCAAAACTATGAAGAGAGGTATGAAAAATGGACTGAAATGTTCAACATTATAAACTTCATTGTTGCACTGGAAGTTTATGAGCCTTCTGAAGTCTTTTCTGAGCCAGAAAAGAAATTAACTAATATGTAAAATCTGAAACTTATCAGAATGCACCAGACTTATAAACTAGATTCATTTTATTTAGTTTCAAAAATTGAATATTGAAACATATGCTTGTAGAATGAAAGGTTTGAAAGAGACCTTGAAGATCAATTTATTCAATCCCTTTCCCTATAATTTAAATGTATTTTTGGGGAGGGCAGGGCCATATTCTCAACACAACTCTGAATAATTCTGCCTCATCTTCAATATGACAGCTCTTCAGATACTTTATGACAGCTATCATATCTCACCATTGTCTTCTCTAGGCTAAACATCTGCGATGCCCCTAAACAGTCCTTATAAATCTTTTCTTTTCAGTCCCTTATCATTGTGGTTGCTCCAGTTTGTTAATATATTTGCTAAAATACAATGCCCAAAATTACATGCATTAATCTGAGTTGCCTAATGTTTATTAACACACTTGTTAATTGCTAGATATTATTGTTAGATATTGTGAATAAAATGCATGACATACACTAATCTAATAAAATGAGACAACTGATCTATATTTAGATTCCAGGATGGTGAAATATATTAATATATATACTACAGCCATAACAGAAATAATAAATTCAAATAAATACATAATTAGCATATAATGGACTCAAAAAAGGATTTAAATTTAAATGTCTGGGAAAATAAATATTCTTAACCTCTCAAATAACTACCAACCAGTCTTTTATATCACTTTGCATCCCAAATGTGTCTTTTAGTAAAAAGAGATGTTTTAATTAAGTAATTAAAGATTTATCTTTGGTGCATATAATTAATTTGCATATATTTGCAAATGTTTTCTCCAATTCAACTTTTAATACATAACCAGTTTTTAAGTGTACATCAAGAATTTCTCAGGAATATATACAGATCATCCTTGAGTGACAGCTATAATAGAACTTACCCATTATGGCCATAAGTCAAGACAGTCAAAATATAGGTTGGTCACACAGTGACCAAATTTCATGATCTTTTTGCAGGGAGTCATTTCATGAACACCTTGGTTATTAAGCAGATGCAGAGGTGGTATTCAGCAGATTCTGACCAGTACTGGAGAAATGTTGAGTAGTTCGGAAAACCGGTGGTAACCTTCCTCTAGGAGTGCAGAGGGAATGGAGATTTTACAATATTCCCGTCACCCCCACAGAACTGGTAGTAAATTTTGACTGGTCATTGACTGGTTTTGTTCAAAACAGAAGTAAACACTGGCTTTCTGCAAAATTGTCATAAAATGGAGTTACATGACCACAGGATGGCACAGATGGCCTTAAATGTGGCCTAACTGTCAAGCACTTGAAGTATAGTCATGTGACTGCAGGGAAGGGCCAACTATTGGAACTTCAAATCGAGGACTACTTGTACACAGGGTATCACCACAGCTCTGAAAACAAGCTTTAGCAAAGATTCTTTAATCACGGCAACCTTTTGCTTTAGTCCTGCTGAGTAAGAATGTTATTGTTCCATGCACTGCCCATATAGCTAGGGATTTGCTGTTTAGCAAATCCCTCTTTGCTTCAAATTTATGAAAATCTCACATCATATATTTTATTTTAGTGTTTTTTTTTAAAAAAGAAAAGTAGAAATAAGGTACAATACAGCTAAGGCAGCCTATCACATTCCAGATGTTTTGGATTCCTTTTTTCATCAGACCTTGGCAGAAAAGAGAATGACAAGGATTATATGAGTTGTAGCCTAAACATCAAGAGGACAGATCCGAACTGTATGAATAACTTCTGTGGAGGAAAAGAACAATGGAAGGAAATCTGCAGAACACTGAACTATTCACAGAGCAGAAATAGGGAAGAATATTGATAATATTGTATTTTTTTTAAAAAAAAGTGATGGCTTCGAGTGTAGTTAATAATCCCAAATCTGAAAAAGAGTGAAAGAAATAGGGAAACAATGACCTTGAAAACTTTAGTGAATAATGTTGTGTTGCTTGCTATTACATTTCTGCCTAAATCAGGCTTTAGTCATCTGACTGATTTTTTTTTTTTTAATGGCTTGTTATCCACTAACTAGGGATGCNATTTCTGCCTAAATCAGGCTTTAGTCATCTGACTGATTTTTTTTTTTTTAATGGCTTGTTATCCACTAACTAGGGATGCATTCTGGAATTGTATCTGAAACGTGCTAGGCCCAGAAAAAAGGCTGGTTCTTATCAGAGGAAGAAAGTTTAAGCCTACATCTGCTGTCAATTAGCAGGCAATTAAGGGAGTTGAAAACAAACCTGTTTACATTGGCTATGAAGTCTCAGATAATTTGTGAGATGTCAGAACAGGATATTAAGACATTAATGATCTTCTTGTATCTCTCTCTCCTTGTCATGTGCTGCACTTCCTCATCTTTCTCTAAGTTCCTCACACAATGATGAATGGAATCTGAGGAGGTGATTATCAGACAATTGAAGCTTGTTGTGGAGGTGGAACTATCTCTTATAGAAGGGATGTGAAGATGATGCAAGCACCCCTATTTGAAATCTTCTTAACCTATGTGTCTGTTTGCCCCACCATTTCTTAAGAGAACAAATTCCACAGAGGAGGTGAGCAGGATTTTTTGAAAGTAGTTCTCCTCCCCCAGTTTTGGAGAAGATTTTAGCAAATAGTGATGTTTTTGACAGTTTTTTTCCCTCCTTTACCAGAGATGTAAGTATTCAGTGGTGAAGTTAACCATGAAAGGGTGTTCCATGATTCATAGCAGAATTGACTGTTTATCAACATCCTTAGAATGATTGGTTCACACACTACAAATAAAAACTGTCCATTCAAAAGATCCATTTGAATAGCAATAACACTTAGAGTTATATTTCATATAGCATTTACCGCTCTCTCTAAATAGGTTTTACCTATTTCCCCAATAATCTGGGTCCTCATTTTACTGACCTCAGAAGGATGGAAGGCTAAATTAATTTTGAGCTAGCCAGAATAGAATTCCCAACCATGAGCAGTGAGTTAGCTTGCCAGACTGTATCACAGCCATAATAACTGTGAATTAATTCAGGCTCAAATAGGTAAGAATATATGGACAAAAGCATGAATTCATAGTATGCGGATCAGCACCTTGGTCATGGCAAAGGTAGACAAAATGACGGCTGAAAATGTACACAGTGCTGACTTCTTTATTCACAAAGTTAAATGTAGTAATACACTGAATACTTTTCAACATGTTCAGCAGCAATTTTTAAGAAGTCCACAGTACTAAATGTATTAGATGTATTAATGAAATATGCAAACGTCGTGCACGTTCTATTGGAACATAAAATTAGAAAAATCAAAAACTGATAAAAATGAAGCGGGAAGACATATCCATACCTACCTGTGTGTGCATGTGGAAATGATCTATTAGAGTTGTTACTTAAGCTAAATTAAGAATTCCCAAAATGAATTAGATTGATTCAAAATGATTCTGCACTCTTACAATGTGAAGTAGAATTCTTGTGAAGTTTCCAAAAGTAATCAGAGACTTATTAGCAATTTGGCCCTTCTAACTGCCAAAAGGCAGGGAATGTGTTTCTAAAATCACTACTTTAAGATTACATGTTCCAAATTATAATGAGGAGGAAAAGAAAAGAAAAGGGCCTGCCTTCAAATCATATGAAATCATTCTTGGGATCTCTCCAGTCACAGTGCTCGGGGAAAGAAATTATCTTTTGCCGGAAAATAAAACAAAACAAAATAAAGCTCTCAAATTCCAAATTTCAAGGTTAACCTTCTATGATTTGGCAAGTTTGGGTCTGGGTTTTACCAAGGAGTATTTCTTTATTATCTAATGTTTTCACTAGCATTGCCAATCAAACAATAGTGGGATTAGTGAATCTTTTATTATAGCCAATAGCTTCTTCTGGGATTTGATATACCAAAATATTTTGGGTGATTTATATTTTACATACTCTTGAATTGGGTACTGAGTTCTCATCTCTGAAGTTTTCTCATGGTGAAATGATGGGAAATGGGAAAATTAAAGTGTAGCTTTTTATACTGTTGTAATGACGAGGCAGTAGAGTTGTTTGATCATGAACAACTGAATCATGATGAACTTTATTGGAGTATAGCTTACATTTATACACATTTTTAGTTATCCTCCATCATTGGTTAACTTTGGTTACTGCTTAACTTTC